>VZTU01016259.1:174555-202752 GCA_013400835.1 Zapornia atra
CCCCCCTCCTCCCCCCCTTCCCTTTTTTTTGGTCTGGTTTTCCCTCTCCCCGCCTCTAGTTGGAATAGCAGAGAGGAAATGGAAGGAGCCACCTTTGGGGTTCCCCCAGCAGACAAGGGAGGCACAGCTGCCCTCGGGTGAAACGATGCAAATGATAAGCTGCCTTTTGAGCAGAGCTCACCTCTGTGGCAAGGTTTCATTACCATCCTGTGCAACGCGGGGAGGGAGCTGTGCGGATCAGGTTGACACAGCAAGGTGGTGGGGGGTGACAGGAGGCAGAATGCCTGCGGGCGTGGGCAGGAGCACGGCTTTACAGCACCAGCGGCTGCTGCGTTCCCGGCGGCAGAACTGGCTGTAATGAAGTGGCCGAGCCTGTATGAGACCCCTAGAATTTGTCATTGCCCCTGTCTCTGTTCATTCTCGTGAAGTGGGTGTTCTCTGTGTATTTTCTTTGAGATACTAATAAAGTTGACTTACTGTTGTGTTGGGGTGCTTTGGGGTTTGGGTTTTGGTTTTTTTGTTTGTGGGTTGGGTTTTTTTATAGAAAAAGCTCTTCAATAATACTAGTACTTATCAAAAGTACTTGTCTTATCTGGTATGTGGGTAACTGGAAATTATTAATAACAATTCTGGATGGTCATGATTGTACTGTTATCAGGAGAGTAGGAAATATTCCTGCTAATGCACTCTTTTGGCTCACGTAATGTTTAAGTAGGGCATGCTGGATGTTATGTATCATGCACTGAACTTCAGCCTTTCAATACAGACATTGCAAATTCAAAGGGAAAAAAAATCAGTTGGCACTGAAATGTGGTTGGTTGGGTTTTTTAAAATGCTTTGTGATTGTGTTTGGGTTTGCTTTTTTTTAAAAAAACTTTTGCTTTTTACCTGGCAGAAGGACAGGAGGGATACTGCTCTCCCTACAGCTTTTCTAGTCTGTGGATTTCTGTGCATTAGGGAATTTCCCCTGACCTGGCACCACAGTGTATGGCAGAAAGGGCACTGTTTTAACCTCTTCTTTTTTCTTCATGGCTGGAGTGTTAAAAAGGTTACAGTGAGAATTATGCTGAGGGGGTAACCCCACCTCTGTGTGCTTGTTTGCCTGTTAATACTCCCTAGGACTGTGCCTGATCTTTCTTTCCAGAGCCTGCACCAGCTCAGTTCAGCCTGAACCAGAGCAGAGTGTGAACAAGGCTGCCTTCTCTTCCATTTTCCAAAGTTTTAGAGCTGCAGTTGGTTTGAAATGGTGCGGGCTTAGGGAGTTAACAGCAAGCTGGTCTATCTCCAGCATACTGTAACCTCTCTGTCAGATTTGGAGGGAAGAGGAGGACAGAGTCCATGTTCCTAAGGGGCTGGTTAACAGCAATGTGCTATGTCCTGTTAGCTAACTGTCCTGCTGCTGTTAGTTACTGCTCTAACAAAGCTGGTCATTAGCTGCTGGAACAGATGACTTCTAGAGGATTATTTGCATTACACAATTTAATGGTTTTTAATAGCAAACTTTTAATTAAAAGGAGAGTCCTTTTGGAAGCAGCCTGAGCAGCTGCTGCTGAATTCTGCGTGTTTAATGTAATTAGAGGGACAGCTGGGGTGGGAGCTGAGCACCCAGCTCACTGGCAGTCACAGGTCGGTGGCGGCTCCTCGTGGGACCGGCATCCTGAGCGATGCGGGCTGTGCGGGAGGCGTGCTGGTGCAGAGCCAGGCTCGGAGGTGGCGGGACGATGCCCGCCTTGGCTGCCCAGGCTGGTGAGCAGCTGGGGAAGCGACAAGTGGGTGGTCGCCATCTGCGTCAGTTCACTTGTCACTTTGTGCTGCCACGGATGGTAGTGCTCAGTTTGCAGTCTGTTGGGCCATGTGTATTTGTATCTATAGCTTCAGCATCTCCTGGCACCTTGGAGGATATCTTTGAAAGAGGGCATCAGGCAGGCTTTAGCCTCCCAATTTTATTGTGCTGCCTCTGGCATGCGCTGTCTCTTGAAATATGCCCCTTGTGGTATCTCCTACCTCCTCCCTTTCTCCATGATACAGGGAAATGTCTGATTGGAAGCTGCTCTGAAGTGAAGCTGTGGCTGTTTCTAATGAGGGGCTGACCTTTAAATAGCATTGTTCAGTCTAGAAGATCCCACAGCACTTTTCAGTGTGCACTACTACGGCTGTGTGAAAGAGATACCACGTTGTGATTAAGGTGATGTAGGAGGCAACCAGAAATCTTTGTTGCCTTGTATTGGCTCTGCTGCAGGTACTGCAACGCAGGCAGCTTAATTTGGGAGCCCCAAATATTACATAACGGCAGCACGCAATGTTTGCTGATGCAGAGGTAGTTGGCTAATAGCATCCTTTATGTTCTCATAATATCCAAATGCTTTACACTTTGGAACACCACTGAACCTAGATTTAGCAGACAGGATTATCCTCCCCTGTAGCTTGAACTGCTCCACAGTTTGCTGTGGCTGTGGGATACAGGGGAATGTTCATCCCAGGGCTTACGTGGCAGGCGTAAATGCTTCTGGCCTGTTATACTTGGCATAAGAGTAAAAAGATAATAATATTCAGCACATTGGATGGAGTGAAGGGAAGATGTGGGTGAACTCTAGGCTAGGCATAATCTGTGTATGTGACCCCAATATCAACTGGCCTTTTACATGTGGCTCTTAAAAATGAGATGCCTGTTGCTGTTCAATTCTCATGTTCCTGTAGCTCAGGTGAACTTACACAAAACTTGGAAGTTCTTTTCTGATTTTTTTCATGATTCAACTTCTGCATTCCCAGAGTCTTGCTTTGCGTGGCTCGGCACCAGTTTGCGTCGGTTGTTAGGCTGGTGTGGTTTGTTATGGAGTATATTTTCCTCTTCTGCTCAGTTGCTTTGTATCATACTGAAACATCAAGAAGCTGTGGCGCTTTGTACAGGGTCACTTTATTCAGGCAGGGAATGCAAACCACGTGGCATGGCTGTTAATTGCTGTTTCTTGCTAAGATAATTTTCTGTAGTTACTATCATAATATCATAGCTTATTATTATAACTTATTTCTGAAATAAGAACTGTACATGCATGAGGATTTTGAAACCCTTTGAATTATCAGCTTAAAGTTTTGTTTGTGGGGCAAGATTTCCAGGAAGACTCTGATGACATCAGGTAATACTCACAGCACATGTTCTTAGAAAGTGCTTGAACTCCTGGTACCCAGCAGCTGTTAGGTTCAGTTACCATAGCACATCCATCCCATTGAACCACTCACTGTGGTATCAGGCTCTTTGCAAATGCTCTGGATTGCATTAGGGCTCTTCCACTGTGCAGAGTTACAGCTGTGCATTCAAAATGGGGGACACTTTTAGGTAGCAATCTCATTGCCCTTGGAGGAGGAGCACCACTGCAGTACCAGATTCAGGACTGTATAAGAGGAAAGTTAGGCTTTTTTGGTGTGTTTCTGAAAACGCTCTTTCATCAAGATGCTGTATTGAAACCACTGCTCATCTCTCCCAGAATCTGTGTGCTTCTTGGAGATGCTGTCCAGGCAGTGATGCACACTTTCTGCTGACTGACTAGCTGGTATCGTTGCAGATGTTTCTACCTAACAGTCTATAACTGATTCTGCTCCTATGGATAGCATTTGTTCTGGCATTGCTTACCAGTGCTGTGAGGCTTTATGATTTCTGAAGTTGTCTGAAAGATGACAGTCTTACAAACTTAGATGTGCTTGTGAACACTGTGAGTCCTCTGTTCTTGGTTTGGATGCAACTTTTTTTCTGTGCTCTGACTAAAACCTTGGGCAAAGTCTTTCTCCATCTCTTGGAACTGATTTAGTGCCTCGTTGTCTGACTTACTTCTGCTCTCTTTCTCTCTCCCCTCTCCTTGTCTGTTCTTGCTGACCGTTGTAGTAAATGTTCTTTCATCCATCAGAGACCTTCAACATGAGAACAGGTATCAGGTGAGCCTGACTGGTGTTGCAGGGACTGATTTCCTACATATGTAAGAATCCTGTGTTGGGAGTGTTTGGCTGGGAAGGAAATATGGTTTGACTTGCTGCTTCCGGGCAACAGAATAGGTTAATAGAAATAATCCACTTCATCTTCTGGTGAATAGAGTGAGATCAGGTTCCTTGGCAAGTGCTGGACTCTTTTGTAGTTTTGTTGTCTTTTGGAAGACCCTGTGTTTTTGTTGTGCAATTTCCCCATTGCTGTGACTTGAGCCTCTTTTTGTCATGTTTGTGTTTGTCTAGCCTGCTTCACTAAGCATAGATGTCACTGCTCCCCTGAGAGAGGGGAAAAAAAAGGCTTCTGTAATATTTTTGAAGATCAGATTAACTGGATGAACATTTTTTATTTTTAACTTTCCCATTTTCTTATCATAGATAGCCAGTTCTTGGGACTCCTTTACCCTCCAGCATCTACATAGGAATATTTTTTTCACTGTTTCATGTCAACAGGTTACACAGGTGTGAGCAGCCAGTGTGGGCTCTGCTCAGCTGCTTGGTTGAAGCTGAACTCGTGGTAATAGTAGAGATGTTAGTTGGTATGTCAGGACCAGCAGCTTGTGGAACAAATGGGATCTCTTTTTCATGGGAAAATGTCTGAAATAGAGGACAGCCCAGTACTGTTACCCACTTTTGGAGCCAGCCATTCAGGAACCTGTGTCCTGCCTTCAAGTAGAGGACACTTTCATCAAACATCTTTAAGCAAAGAGAGCTCTATGCTGTGGGAGGTGAATGTGTCAGATGGTATCTGATGTTTGTGTATCTTTATGATGAATGTCAAGATAATGTGAATCGTATTTATGAGCCAAAGTGGAGAGGAGACCAAGAAAAATTTTAATGCTTTTATCCTTGACATGAGCTAAAGGTGGTGGAGCTGCTCCGGAGTGGTGGACCTGCTCCTGAGTATACACCATTGTATGGGCTGGCTGAATAGCTTTGGAAAAGGCAGATCATAGTTTTAAGCTGACAATTCCTGTTAATTAGCACTGTATTAGAAAGCAAAGCATTTGAACTTGAGTGTCAGCAGAGTGAACTATGGCATCAGAGCTGCCAATTGTAGTATCCTTGCTGGTCAGGAAGGCTCCTGTGGTTCTGCAGGATGCTAGGTAAGCGAAACGTTAGGATGAAAGGGCACTGGGTGCTCTTGCTGTGCTGCTGCTGGGTATTGCTTTTGTTTCTTCCCATCAGCATCTTTATGAAGTAGGTGTAGGTGGGGACTGAAAGTCTTAAGAGTTCTGGTATATTCAGACTTTTCTTAATCCTGTATNATGTTCTAAGCTGTTGCTAATTCTTCACATACAGGTGGTGAGGGCCTCAGTCCCCTTTGCTTTTCTGGGTTTTGCATTCTACCATTACTCCCTGAGCTCTGTTAACTCAGCAGATTAAATCCCAGGCAGATTTTGTTCCAGCATGGCTCTGGGCCCGTCGCAAGGAAGCAGCTCCCTTGTTAAGTTAATGACCTGTGTCCTGCCTCCAAGGCCTTCTTTTGCTGTGCAGCCCTAGGGTGATGTACAGCGTCAGTATTTATGAACTGTCTCTGTCCTCCTGTCATGGTTCCTCACCTACAGACGCAAATAGTGGTTTACTGTCCTTGAGGGCTCTTTCTGCTGCCTCTGCCAGCTGAATTGCTACTTCCTTACCTTTTCATAATGTATCTAACAAAATTGCTTTCTTCAGGACAAAGAAATGATACCCATCAGCTCATTTCTGTTTTATTTTCTGGTGTAATTTGCTGCCCACATCTTTGCATCCATGTTTATTGTTCACTATTTCTCACTTCTACCTGCAGATGTGTTTGGTGTTCCCTTTTCATGGCCAAGGCTCTCAGCCTTGCTGGTGGCGGTGCTCCTCCTGTCAGGAGTTCATTTGTGCTGCTCTGCTCTCTGCTTGGTGTTTCTTGCAGCACTTCAATGACCTTTCAGGTGCCAGAGGAAAGAGAATGCTTTTTTGTGCACAATGAGCGTCACCAGACATGACCTAATTAGCACATTTAGCTTTCCTTGAAGTTTCTCCATCTGTTCCCTCTTCAGAAGGTCCCTTCACAGACTTTTGCCCATGTTCTAGGCTTCAGCTCTCGTTCATTTGCCTGTCTCCTGCATTCACCTCAAATAGTCTTGTGCAGTGGAGTGAAAACTGCCTTGCACTGGGAATCCAAGTGTCTGTTTCAGCCACTTCCCATCTTGTTTCCAGTCTTGAAAGGAAATATTTTCTCCTAGGAAATACACTACTTCTCACTTGCTTTCTGTAATGCTGTCTCTGCTGGTTTCTGCCAACTGCTCAGGAGGGAAGTTTTCCTGTAAACACAAAGTTGTTTTGCATTGAAGTTATTACAAAGACAACTAAAATTGCTTAGATAGATTTTTTTTTTTTTCAGTGAGTGATTTGAGTAATGTAGTTTTTAAAGGTGATGTGTCACTGTTTTCTTACCATAGGAAGAGTACATTGTGCCTAAAACACCTGCTGTACTGGTACTCTAACTGTACTTGCTTGTTTGCAGCATTATGCTGGGTGGAGTGCTCCTGCCAAAGCCCCACAGTTAGGTGCATAGAAATGTTAAGGAAAGGAAGTTGGTCAAGGGACCAGCCCAGAAAGCTTGTAGATAAAGGCACAAAAAATACCTGAAAATACTGGTAGAAAGAATAAGGCAATAATCCTTTTGGGGATGGTACCATCAGTGGTCCCTGCATGCTTGTCCTACTCTCAGTTGTGAGTTTGTGTGTGCCTGCGTGCTGTGGGCGGGCACCTCAGCAGAGCAGAGCTGCGAGGGGGCGGGAGGAGAGCGTGGAGGACACTTTCAAAAGCTGCTCCGTGTGCGACGCGAGCGTGTGCCAAGTGCTCGTTTGAGACATTCCCAAGACAGTGATGGTAGCTGATGTCATGCGCCAGTAAGAGGTGCAAACTGACCTCTTGATGATGGCAGGGGGAAAATCATGATGCTGGGGAAAGTCAAGACAGGTCAGCTGTATTTTATGTGGAAGAAAGTAGAAGAAAGGGACAGGGAGGCAAGGGTACCACTGAAGTGACAGAGCAGGATAATGAGATTTTTCTTGTAGGGATGAAAATGGTAATGTTACTTTGGTCAATACTCTATTACAAGGTGTTACAGTGACAGAGACCCAGTCTGGCCTCAGCTAGTTGCTTTAGTTGGATGAATCAATAGGGATTCATCCTATAGGACTGTAGATAGAGATGTGAAGAAGGCAGCTTGTCCTAGTCAGGGTGTGAAGGTTTGGGTATTGAGTCAAATAAGATTGTTAGCTTGTGACTCTGGCAGAGGAAGAAGCAAAGAAGTTTTCCAGCAGGGGAGAAAAGTAAAAGGTTAGGGGTAGGTAACAACAAGAAATTAAGGGTTTAGTTTCTCCTCTTGCATTAGAATTAGTGCCCAGCTATCCAAGAAATGTCAAGAGGAATTGAGATTTTGCTTCAGACAGGAGGAAACGACACTGTGCTGACTGCATGGATACAATAGCTATTGCCCACGTTTAACATGGGGAAAGGAAGACAGAGCCTCACAGACCCCAGAATGCCAGGGGATAGTGGCCCATCATGGGGACAACCCTAGTCCTGCAGGTTAATGGTGACAAGGGGAAAAGGTGAAGGTTAATTTAGGTAATAGGAGCAGAACTAGGGAGACATTGTGGATCTGAAGAAAGCTGAAGGAAGATAAAATTTTGAGGAAGAGAATATTTTCAAATATTTCTGTGATAGGAGGTCAGAAAGAATGAGACAAACTGGCTCTCAATTTTCTGTAAGGATTTGGGGTGTAGGAATGAAGTGATTAAAAGGAAGTAAAAGTAGGGAACTTCATGGAGCTTTACAGATGAAAGGCAAAAGGGAGATGGAGACATGCAGGTGGAGTTGGAAATTAATTCTTGGTTTGGGGATTTGTTTGGAGATGTTGACAAGCTTTTGTTTTGGGAAATAATGGGTGGGGAGAGATGGCAAAATGTGAACATAAAGAAAGGCAGGCAGATGTGAAAGGCGGGTACTGAAGCGTTAGAGAAGAAGAACAAGCAGGAGGTCAAAGATATTTAGAGTTTGTTTTGACGCTGGGGATGGGTGGGTGTATGTGAAGGACACCCATCTGTTCCTTTGAGATAACGGAAGGAAATGGGTCACTAAGTGAGCACACAAAGCAAAGGGCATGAGGAATTAATAGACTGATGGGGTTGAGGGAGAACTTGGCTGCATGCATGGGTTTGATTTGTGAAGTGTCATATTTGCTACATGCTCTGTAAATCTCCAATTCTTGATTATGTTTTTGCAGTGCGGCTCCATGACAGTATTTCAGAAGAAGGTTTCCATTACCTTGTCTTTGATCTGTAAGTGTCTGTCTTTGGCTTTGATGCTTCACCAGTGATAGAGGCACGTGGATGGTTGACTAAAAGTGGAATAAAAATCACCTGCATTAATATAATTCTCCCTTTTTCTTTTGAGACCTGTAGATACCTCTGGCCTACTTGAAAAAAAAAAAAATCCATTGAATCTGTGGTAGGGGATGGACCAGGAAGACTCCTGGGCAGCAGGTGTAAGCATGGGAGGGCAAAGGATGGCTGTCCTCCATAGGGAGGCCAGCTTCTATCTCTGAGGCAGCCTGGAGGGGTTTAGAGAAAGGATGTTCTTCCCAAGCTTAGCGTACACTGAGCTCTGAAGAGGTACATGGGCAGTTCATGCCTGGTGCATCAACAGTGTCCTGTACACTGCTGGTGAAATAGAAGTCCAAAGGGTCAGTCACATGGAGTACCAGTGCTGGTGCCTTGGTGCTGGAGCTCTGCCCTGGCTCTCCTGTGCCACAAATCCCCACATGCTGTGGGAAAGGGTGCAGCTGGGTGGCCCTGTACATCCTGTGCAGCCTTGACCTAGACGTGCACCTTCTCTGTAACTCCCCCTGTTCTTTTTGCACTCCAGGGTTACTGGCGGGGAGCTCTTCGAGGATATTGTTGCCAGAGAATATTACAGTGAAGCAGATGCCAGGTAAGACTGTTTCCAGACCTTTCTGTGTATGTGCCACGTGTGTTGGCAAGTGGAATGAGTTCCCTGACTGCTGTTCTGTTCATGACTTCATTCTGACACTTTTGCTCTCTGGAAAAAACAATTCCTCTTTCTGCTATTAGCATAAACTATTGTCACTGATCAGCCTGACTCACTGCAGCTCGAGCCCTTGCTGCTTGCAGCCACTGTGCTCTGTGCTGGGAGACCCATTGCTAGAGGCTTTGTCTGCCTGACCTTTCTGGTGGGTGGTGATAGTGTGTCCTTAGTGAGCAAGCGTAGGGGAGAGCTGTCCTGTGGCTGTGAGAGCGCTGCTGCTTGGCCTCTGCCTTCTCCTTGCAGGGGTTCCCATGGTGTGCCTTTGCTGTTGGGCAGACCCATTCGATTTGCCTGTGTCTGGGTAGTGGCTTATGGGGCCGTGGGGAGAGGTGGCTTTGAAGGGTATGTTTCTGTGGATGTTGTCTGTGACTGCGATCTGGTTGGTGCAGTGAGAAAAGGTACAATATGGGAAGCAGCCTTTTATGTAAAAAAGGTTTAGTTATGCCCTTGTTTTCCTGAGTGTGTCCCCGCACTCCCATGCGTGAAGTGGCCTCTGCTCATCCCTTTGCTGTTTGTGTGGGGTGGGTGACTTGTGCAGCAGTAGCTGAGGGTGTTCTCTGACCTGTCTGTCTGCTAGACATACAGTATTTGGAATCAAAGCTGGGATTAGGCAGCTCCTCTTCTGCTTTAGCAAGGTCTGGGAATGGCATAATGGTGACACTTCACCTCTGCTTATTCTCCACCCGCTTTCTTATCCCACCACATCCCTTAATGGAGCAGTAATTACCGGAGCCACAAGAAGAGAGGGGTTAAAAAGGAGTAGTGGATGCTGTTTTAGGGTGAGGAAGACCATACTTAGTGCAAAGAGAAGACTTTATCCTGATGTGTTAGTGTAGGTGATGGTGTGGAGTCTGTGGGTGCTTATTTTGCTTTTTCTGTGGTATGCTTACAGCCTCTGTTGTGTGGGCATTGCATGATGCTTTCAGATGAGACGTTGCACTGTATGCCGTGCTGGTGAGCTGTCTGCTGCTGGGGAAAGCCACTGGAGCTCTGGAGCTCCTGGCAGAGGCCTGAGAGCTCTGGGGATGTTTTCAGTGGGGTATGCAGATATTGCAGGCACAGCATCTAGGACAGAGACACCCTCACTCAAGCTGTTTGGTCTTGAAGTTGGGAAATTTTGAGGTTATCAATCATCGTGCTTCCCTCTGTTCCTCTTGCCAGTGCATGCTCCTTGAAATGGTCAAGAGCTGGCAGTGACGGACGCTGCTCAGGAAAAATTATGGCAGGGTTAGGGAAAAACTGTCTGTTGCTCTGCGAGCCTTTGTGAGGACACTCAGCCCTCTGACTGTCAGCTGGCCAGGTCTCACAGTGCCCACAAGATGACAGAGTGAAACTCCTCCCTTTCCCCATGCCGAGCTGAATTCCAGAGCAGGCTGGGAGAGCAAGGGAGCGAGGTCTGTGCCAATCCGCCGCGCTTGGCTCGCCTGGGACACCTCACACTTTTGCCATTTTTGGCCAGAAAATCTCTCTCGCTCAGACTCTGCTCTGTTCTAATTATACATTTTTGTTTTGGGAGCGGGGAGATATTCATGGACTCCGACCCTGAGGACTGTACTACCAGCTCCAGAGGGGCGAGGGTAACAAATACAAAGTGCTGCACCTCTCCTCTCCTTCCTCCTCTCACCCTCTTCCCATCTTTTCCAGCAGCCAATTTCCCTTCCCTCAAATATTTCACTCATTTCAAGTTTGTTCCCCTGAGACTTGTAGAATCCAGTGTGGGGATTGACTGATGCTGCAGTGAGGACCCAGCTCTATCTGAGTTCCCCACGTTTGGGTGCTTACTGCTCAGCCATAGTTGTCAAACTTCCTTCTCCCTTCCACATTCACCCTTGGGAGCTGAGTAAATGCTTAGCAGAAGAGATGTTTTCAATCAGAAACCTCACCCTTGGGTGTGTTGTGCCGTCCTTACAAGTGACAGGTGTAAATAACATCTTGCTTTTGCCCCTGTGGGTAAGAGAGGCAGAGACACAGTTTTCTGTGAGCAGGGGGAGTGCAGCACACTGCACTTAACAGGGAATGAGTCTGCTTTTCAGATCACTAACCTCTTAAGTGGGATCTGTACTTAAAAGGCACCCAGCAAGCGGGTGTGTGCACACATTGTGTATGTAAAGTGCTTGAGATGCTGCTCTGAAAGCTTTGCAAACTGGCAGGCACCCAGGAGTCCTCAGCCTGAATTTGCCATGGGGAGGCTGCTGCTCTCTACAAGTTTATCCTTTACTCGGGACCAGCCCAGCTGAATGTTCCTGGAGCAACTGGGTCTTGCCTGCCCAATCTCAGCTGCTGTTTGCAGATACTTGGATGCCTCGATTCTCCTGAGTAGGGTGGGCACTGTTGGATGAAGGAACAAGTGCGATGCTTAGTGTGATGGGAAGGAAATGAAGGAGATAGGGGGAGGTAGGAGAGAGACCTTCTGGTCCTGCTGTAGATAAGATGCTTAGCATCCCATTGCTGAAGGGACTGGGGGTGCCCAGTTGTGACTGTGCTGAGCTGTGGTATCCAGTGGGCATAATGAAAGGATTCAGCCTGGGGTCTTGAACTCTCCCTGGTGCAAATACAAAAGTTAGGGCAATAGTTCCGGGATGAGATGAAATGCTAAGTGTATATATGTGTGTGTGCATAACTCTGTGTGTCTTTCCTTTTATTTTGCAGCCACTGTATTCATCAGATACTGGAGAGTGTGAATCACATTCACCAGCATGATATCGTGCACAGGGACTTGAAGGTAATATTTCCTCCGTGCCACAGAGGCTGAGGAGAGCAGCCAGGGGATCATTGGAACAGGCAAGATAGGAATACTGTGGTGCCAGCTGGCAGAGTTTGGGCTTTTTTTCACTTGAACTGGGCTCAGGGGTTCTTGAAGCACAAATTTGCTCCTTCACGGTTTTCTGGAGGGTGTGCTGAACTCCTGAGGAAGTTTTCAGTCTTCACGAACCTTGCCAGCTCTCAGCCTCTCTGAGGCAGCTCCAGGATGGATAGTTGTGAACCTTGGAGTGCAGTATGCTTTCAGAGAAACTTGGGTAGGTTTCATTATAATGAAGGACACTTTCTAGTCTGCTGTAAAAGAGATCTCTGGAGACCTGGGGCAATCTGTTCAATCTGCCAGGATGAGTTTGCACAGAGTATGTGTATTTTTATTCTGCACTGTTGCCAAACACATGCCATTGGACTAGGGCTGAGATGTACAACAAGAATTTTTCATGTCATTTCTTTCTTCTCTTATCAGCAGAAGCACTTTTAATCTAAACCCAACACTGCTGGCCAGTTAAACACTGGGTGAATCAACCATTTGCCATGTTATAACACATTTATAGTCCCAGAGCTACTGCAGTGTAGTTAGTTGAACTTCCTTTGCATGCAGTGCCAGCTGTACTGGGAGCTGGGCAGGCTCCAGGATGAAGCGGTTTGTGCAGGAAGGTCTGCCTGCCCTGCAGTCCTTTCTGTCCAAAGTAGAAATGATGATGGCCACCAGTGGTCCAGTTAAATTAATGCAGGATGACACCTGCTACTGGTGTTGATTTTGGTCTGATGTACAATGCATAAGGAGAAAAGTATGAAAATATTTGCAGAGGGCAAGGTAAAAGCATGTTGCAATCTTGGTGGTGGTGTTCACCTGGTGTTTTCATCTAGGTAGCAGCTGTTAACCCTTAGGGTTTCTGACAAACTCCCACACAACACTTTTGGCTTTCTGATTCAGAGCACTGTGAAAAGTTGCTAGTGACCTGCTGCACAATGGCTGCTGTGGATTAGAGCTGACACCTGCTCTTGAGAAAGCAGCCTCCAAGAGGCACTATTGCCCAAAATGAGGGACTCTTATGAAATACAGTAGTTTTTTCCAGTACAGGATGGTTTAAGTTTTCCTTCACATCCTGTGTTCAGATATAATCTGGTTTGCTTCTCAAGTTGGTTTTGTTGTTGTTGTTGTGAAAGTTGTAAACTTGTTTAGAACTTCCCAGCTGCTAGACATGACACGGTGTAGTTAATGCTTCTTCTGTCCCTTGCTGTGATTCACTGAAACTATCCAGGCTTGAGAAGTAGCCATTTCTTTTAGCAATAAAAGATCCTGTGCTCTTTATTTAGTATTGAGCTCCTTGCCAAAAGCTCAGCCTTCAGGATTGGTGTGTAATAACTGCAGAGCTTGCTTCAAGTGGAGTTTTGTCTTTTGCACCTCCCTCTTGTAAGCATGTCTTTTGGCTGACATGCTTTTAAAGAACTTCAAATGTTGAGCTGCCCACAGGGACCATAAGAAATTAGGGAATGCATTCACATTCTTACCAAAAAGTATGTGAAACCTGAGACAACCCATATGTTGGCAAACATGCACATGGATAAGCACCGTTGGCCTTAAGGTGTTTCTAGCTGTATTTTAGAATCAAGTAGTGCTTAACTAGCACAAGCCTGGCCTAAATTTCACTGCTTTTCAGTCAAGACAAGCCCAGGTGTGATCTGAAGTGGGGAGGAATTTTCAGAACGTTTGATTGGCCTTCTGCTTTAGGGACTTGGTGACACTGGAGAATCTTCGTCAGTGTAACTTTATTAATGGAATCTTTTTCACTTCCCACATAGTGAAAAGCCAGTGGCATCCAAGTGTATTGAGACCCAGTTCCCCTTCCTTCCCTGCTCCTTATGGCAAGGGAAGGCTGTTCTCCATTCAAAGCAGAAGCAAGGCACATGCCCAGTACTTTAAGGCAGGTGAATGAGCAAAGCATCTTGTTCTTGTCGCACAGAACAGGGATAATAGAAGGTTGCTGTGGGGTGCAACTGGTGAGCAAACTGCAAAGAAAAGACCTTCAGATTTGTGAAACTGAGGCAGGCTCTTGTTTCTGGATTTGCAGGTTCCCATCTTGGTTAAAAACTCGAGTTGAGATGAATTGCACAAATGATGAGAAGGGAGGGTATGGAAAGAAATCTCGTGTTGTCTGCAAGTTGGTTTTCCTGCAGAGCTGTAACAGCCACCTCCTTAAAGGCTTTTGAAGGGTCCCATGTAAAAAGCTGTTCTGGTGCCTCAGAGCGAGTTGCTGACTCCACAGTTTTTGGAGTTGTGTTAAGCCTTCTGTTCAAGTCCTCTGCTGGAACACAACAGAGTTAGGATGCAAGTGAGACTCATGTGAGACAGAAATGTGAGGGGCAAAAGTCTGTCTACTTTTCCTGGCGCGTGGGGGAAGTAATATGGCTGCTTGTCATATAGGTGACAGTGGCAGTAGCAAGACAGTGTATTTTATGCTGCTGTAAATATGTAGCATGAAAAAACAGCTTGCAAGAGTACTCGCTGCTGTGCTGCTTTTGCCAGTTTGAGGCTGAGAGGCTTTTTTTTCTAAGGGATGAAAGCTACTGCCTATCCAGATGATGCGTTCCCACATTATGGTGCTGTATTTGGCAGCGCTTATTAGCATCATATTTACTTTTCCAGTGCCTTGGGGACTGTGTAATGTTCATGGGGAGAAACATCGCTGCAGACTCTATCTACTGTACCTTCTCCCCCCCACCACCACCCCCTGCTTTCCTTCCCCTGGCCCCCAACTACTCTCTGTGGGGATGACAGAAACAAATGTTGGGTTCTGTGCTGCAGGAACTGTACTGCCAGTGCCCTCTGGTGTCAGCATGTAGTGTTCGGGCTGGGTTGGGAGAGGCTCTGGCTCCCACAGAGGGTTTGTGTTGAACATGGGGGTTTTCTGCCATTCTAGGTCATGGCCGTTCGTTGCTGTTGCTCTCACAGCTTTAGTACATGCTCGCTAAATTCAGTCAGCAAATTTCATTTAATTCTGTGAATACTGAGGTAGGAGGCTTTGATGAGGATGTCAGTCTTTCATTCTAACCCCATTGTTTCTTTCTTCTCCCCAGCCTGAGAATTTACTACTGGCAAGTAAATGTAAGGGTGCTGCTGTCAAACTGGCTGACTTCGGACTGGCTATAGAAGTCCAGGGAGAGCAGCAGGCCTGGTTTGGTAAGAGTGTTTGAGCTTTCCCACTATTGCTCCCCCCTTTCCTGGTGGCTGGTTGAGTTGCTCCCTCCCTGAGCACTTTCTCGCAGCATTTCTACCACACTAGTGTGTATTTGGCATTGCTGCTTCTTTTCCAACCATCTCAGCCTCTGGGTCCTTGGGCATGAACTTAGGTGCAATAGTGGAAAGAAGACAATAAATAAAGACAGAAAAAATAGCTATGTGTCTTTCTATTTTTCTTCTTGGTTTACAGTAGATGCTAGTGGCAGAGATAAATGCAGCTGCTAAGTTTAGACCCTGATCTGAACTTTCCTACTACTCAGGAGCATAGACATCTGGAATTTTGTTTGGTCATTTTACAGAAATGCATTTGACCTGGCTTTCCTCAAGCACATTTGGATCTGCCCTTATCTTTGTTTAGCTAAAACATAATTAAAAATGAGATCTTCTCAGGCTAAACATCAGCTCTGAAACTCTGCAGTGCCGCTTCTGGAGAGATGGTTGCTTATTCTGGTCTGCCCACACCATTTGGCAATCAGATGTGTCCCATCTGTGTCTTATGTTTTCAGACTCCAAGCCATTATATGTAACAATGATGGAAGGCCCAGCCTATGTGTTTGTGCCCAGCTGGTTGATACGGACCCTCCTTTTCTGTTTTCCCTGCAATACGTAGACTCTTGATCCCATCTGATTTATTCCCTCACCTCCCTTCTTGTTCATTTACCAAGAGGTGACTCTAACAAATGCAAAATCAAGGGTGGGAAATGTTTTTTTGGGATTTGTTGGTTACCACTAGCAGATTTTGTGTTAAGGGAAGACCTCTTTTCCTTGAGTACTGTAAGTACTTCATGTCATCCATTTCCTGGCAGGGTTTGCTGGCACTCCAGGCTACCTCTCCCCTGAAGTCTTAAGAAAAGATCCTTATGGAAAACCAGTGGATATATGGGCATGTGGTAAGATTCTGTCAGAACATTTTACACTTAAACACCATTTCATGTAGAAGAGCAATTCTTTATAACTTATTGCTGGGAGGGTGTGCAGTGCTCCTTCTTATTGGGTGCTGAGATGAAGTCACACTTGAGGATAAGCACCTTGTGTAGACAGAATTAGTATTGGAGCCTGAACTCATTTGATTCTGGCTCCTAATCCTTTCTTCAGGCCATCTATCAGATGTTTGAGACTCAAGAGATAGGACCTGTCTATCCTTTGCAGAGTCAAATGCTTAGATAACTGTAGCAATTTCCTATTACAGTTACTATGTAGAAGATGAAATATTGCAGAGACCTGATTTTTTTAAAAGGAAAAAATTAAAGGTCAAGGTATCTGGGACCAATAAGTTTAGATATCAGTGTTGCCTGATCTGGACTAGGCCAGGAGTGTTAGCTGTATCAGTGTCAGTTTTGTCCCAAGACCATGCACAGTAAGCATCGAAGAACACACTCCTCTGTAAAACGTCCCTTGCTGCTCAGCACCCCCAGGGGTTGTGGCTTCCTTTTATTCTGAGACCAGCAAGGAGTTGTGGCTCACCAGCCATGATAGCCAGAGGAGGCTAGAAGGACATCATGTGCCTTGTTCTAGCTCCTGGCAGCTGGAGTTAAGAGCTGAACATTAAGTGCTAGGGTGAGGTTCAGCAGGGGAGAGGTTTGTACTGTCTTTTTCTACCTCGGAAAGCTAAATACGATGGCAAATGGAGATATAGAGCAATCATTGCCTTGGGGACTGTCAAGAGGGAAGGAAGAGGGGCTGAGGGAATAATTGGCATATTAGCCTAACCATAGTGTATCTGTGTCTCTCCCTCCCAGGAGTGATTCTGTACATATTACTAGTGGGGTACCCTCCCTTTTGGGATGAAGATCAGCACAAACTCTATCAGCAGATCAAAGCCGGAGCCTATGACGTAAGGGCACTTTCTTGCTGAGTACCTGCATGGGTGTAGAAGCCATCCAAAACATGGCACCGTCCTACTGGGTGTCCAGCAGCAGGCCCCAAGCTACTGTGCAAAGTGATGTTTGGCGTGATCGTACACCTCGTTGTCTTCACTGCCTGGGCTGCAGTCCTGTTTGGGACTACTGGAAGGATATGTGGAAAGCATCGCAGTGGGCACCAAGATGTCCCTGGTCATTAGGGAGATGCAGAGCTGGGAATGCCGATGTCGCAGATGGTGTCTTCTAGTGCATTTATCACAGAGTGCTGGAGACAGAGCCAGTGCTCTGCCGGGGAGCAGAGGGAAGATAGGATGAAGGAGCCTGCCTTTATCAAGGCCGAATTAAAAGTGTGGGGAAGTAGTCTCTAGAATAAGAGTTTAACTTATGGCCTCAGGTCTCTTCGGTGCCATAGTGGAATTTCTTCCAGCTGTGGAAAGCGTGGAGCCCAGTGAGAATGCTAAATGTCAGTGGCCTGTGGAGAGGTGGCTTTGTGGTGGGGAGGAGTGTGGTGGTTGGAGTCTCTGGTAAAAAGCCAAGCAGTTCATGGAGCAGCTCTCTGAGCGTGGCAAAACTGAGGTGTGAAAAGTGCTTGAAGGAGAGGAATAACAAAGAGGTTAGTACTGGGGAAGCAAAGGTGGTGTAAAATGTGGTTTGGTACCACAGCTCAAATGTTTAATGTGAGTCCTTCCATGTAAGGAGAGGCTTGGGAGGGAAGAAGGAACTCCTGGAAATCCTAGGTCAAAGCCTGTGAGCGTGGATATCAAGAAGAAGTTGGGGAGTTCATTTTGTGTGCTGTCTTGCAGTTTGTATTTAAAAAAAAAAAAAATGAGGTTTCTGCTGGACCCCATTTGCTTCCCAGCTTCTGTGCCTGAGACCATCAGAGTGGCTGTACTGGTGAGCACGAAGGTCTGCCTAACCTGTGTCCTGGCTCAGTGGCTTCCCGAGTGAAAGTGATGTCTTTGTACTTGATAGCTTAAATGGATTTACGTTCTTCTCTTGCCTTCCTGCCCCTTTTGTTTCTGTGTTGCTTGTTCTTATTTGAAGTGGGTTTTGCACCAAATATATTATTTGGGCTTTTTCAAAGCACTTCAGGGGTCAAAGGTGTAAGTCATGAGGAGTGAGGTGCTGGATGCCTCCCATCTGCCTTACCTGTAATGAGCAAGTTCCAGCAGGTTCCTCCCCTGTTTCGCTTGGTAGAAAACAGCTGAAGTTTTACTTGTCTGGTGTCCTTACCTCAGCACCGAGCGGGCAGTGTGTACTGGACTGGTCTGTTCTTTTTTGACCACAGAGGAAGTGGCAACTGGGAATTGGACTTTGTGCTGTTGGGTAGGTGTTTCACAAGGCATTACCATGAATAGTTTGGAGTTTGGGTGAGGGAAAAGTGTCCTGTTGAAACTTGGTATCATAATTTTTGAGTGGTCTCTTACAACATTTGAAGAACAAATTGTCTAATGCCTTGTTGGTGCCTAAGAATGCAGAAATAACATTATATGCAAATCAAATGTGATGGGTATGTTTTTTATGACCCCACAGAGCAAAGCACAGACTGCAGAAAAGAGATGGGATAAACTTTTCCTGAATAACATAGTACTGTAAAGAAATGTTCTCAGGCTAGATCAGTCTTTCCTCCCCTCGTAAAGATGGGGGCTTTATCCCAACAGCACATTTATCTTTGTGTTCCAAAGTTTACTTGCATTGGTACAGTAGATTCATAGGAGTGAGACGTACCACATTTAATCTCGGTGTGCTGTCACCTGTACCACATGCAGGCATCTGGAGGATGGTGTAAATATCCCATCTTTATTGTTACTGGAACTATAGGAGAGAGCAGTTACTCCTCATGGATGATCTGCAGCTGAAATACTTGAGATTCATTTCTTTGTTTCTATGCTTCTGTATTTCCTTTCCCTATTACATCTCTCTTGCTCCCCAGGTAACGATTTCTGGTTTGGCAGGTGCTTGTTAATAACTTGTTGGTGGGTTGCTATACTGAAGTGTATTGTTCAAGGGTACTGTGCTTTGTGGTGGGGAGAGTGTACCTGATGGGATGCTCCCTGTTAGTGGTTTTCACTTTCATGATGTAGTTAAGTGTGTGTGCTTTTTGCATATGCTGTTACAGCTTTTTAGCATGCTGGAGAGAAAATGAGGTGGGGTAAAAAATATACTGCTTGTGTTTTTCCTGTCAGAACTCAGTTAAAACATCTCCAACTTTACACTTTGGCTGTTAAATGTGAAACAAGTTCAAAGGTCTGAATGATTCCTAAAAGGTTTTTAACCTGCTAATCTTCCTGCCTGAGTCTGTACGGGGTGTGCTGCTGCCTGGTACCTTCCGTTTGCTGGAGTCTGTATGATGTCCACCCAGTGTGGGCTTTCACACAAACTGGTGGGGTTTGCAAATACGTCAGCCCTGGTATCAAAAGGGCAAGAGTTGGAAATCAGCTCTGTAGGAGGGAGAAGCTCTTCTGCTAGTAGAAAGTATTTTCTGTTCATTGTGTGTTCCTTCTTCCTCTTTCAGTTCCCATCACCTGAGTGGGACACCGTGACTCCCGAAGCGAAGAATCTGATCAACCAGATGCTGACGATAAACCCAGCAAAGCGCATCACAGCTGACCAGGCTCTCAAACACCCGTGGGTCTGCGTAAGTGTGTTCCCTTACAGCTTGATGTGGGATTCACCCTGAGCTGATATGTCAGGAAGACTTAGCAGCAGAGAAACCCAGAATATTGTAAATATTTCAAATTGATTTTTTTTTTTTATTCTTCTTTTTTTGGAGGCTGACCTTCAACAAGCCAACTTTGTCATGCTGTGGTGCTTTTATTGCCAAAAACCCCAGACAACAAAAAACCAACTTACTCTTTTAGAAGTTTTGTGAATGTCCATAGATACTGGTTTTTTCCCCACATCTCCTCTTCCAATCCATACAGTCCTAAAATATCAGATGGAGTTTGGCATCAGACAGTCTCTTGCTGTTGTGTGTATGTAGTTTCTGCCTTGCCAGACCTCACACATTAAGTATTTTTCATCTCTTACAAAGTTGGCACGGAAATCCCAGAATGCAGCTGGGAGTGGGTGTAAGGGAGCGCAGCAATGGTGCACTTTTATCTCTGCAGGATGAAATAGTTCCACCTAAGTCTAACCAGATGTTCTTGTAATACCATTGCATATTTCTGCTTTCTAGGATGTCTAGTGTGCTCCTTTGCTCACTTTTCCTTGAGAAATTGTAGTGGTTTTTAATCCTTTCGCCCGAAAACAACAAATGAGCAATTTAAACTTACTTACATCAACGTATGTGTTACAGGAATGTAGTGTCTGTTGTAAAGTGATGCAAGTTCCTTGGAAGTCAAAACTTCACACTAGCTGAGACTTTGCATCTCTGTTTTTTTTCCTCCTTGCATGCTTGTAATCAATAGCAGTTCCTGTATATTTAACTTTTGTCCCCATGCCTGTAACCAAAGCTGCGTGTATTGCAACAGCTTGCTCTCTGTGGCAGCATAATACAGAATGGTTCAAGAGAGGTTTTCCTTCTCAGAGTTGTGGGGAGTTTGATTTCATGTCACACCCATTTCAGGCCCTCACCTAGACTGCCTCCTGTTGAGCTCTTTGTTTCCAGACACACTGAGTTTATTACCATCACTGAACCTCTGAAGTATTTGTCCTGAACTCTTGTAAGGCCTCACTGCACAAGTGGACATCACTGTTTCTTCTAAGCAGGCTGGATGAACAGTGACAACCAAAGTTAGAGGACAGTTTGTCCCTCCACACTGTCGTGTGTGCTGCAGCAGGAAAAACTGCTGAAGTTTTTCCAAGCAGGAGAAAGGCAATAGAGGATTTCTATATGCTCCTCTGCTAAGTTAGTAATTCACCCACTCTCCTTGTAAAGGGAATTCAGGCTTGTGGCTCTAAGCAAGAGCAACAGCCACTTTGACATTAGACTCTGGTTTCCTCATGTGCTCAAATGCCTGGCAGCATCAGTCTCTGGTTTCCTCATGTGCTCTCCATGACTGGCAATGCTTCTGTGAAGTTCTCTTTTTGCAGCTGATGGGACCCCAGTCTACTGTGGGTGACAGGTGTGCATCATTGGCTGGAGGTTATGCTCCGGGTCTTGCATTGGTACAATAGAGCTACATGATTTTTGTTCATACACACTGAAAATCTGTTTCTACAAAACTGATGCAAAGATACTGAGGCCTCTGCTAGTGAAGCATTTGCATTCAGGGAGTTGCCCCCTCCAGGAAGGCTAGTGCTCACTTACTGCCTGGGATTTCTCCTTAGAGCCATAACTAGTGCACTCTGTCTCTTACTCTCTACCTCTAACTCAGTACCCCATGAGTTATGCTTGTTCATTTGAATTTGTCTTTTACTGTCTTGATCCATTTGTGTGCCTGAGAGACAGGATTGATTCTCACCTGAACCTCAGAGATAGAGCACAGTCCTATAATAGCCAATTTAGACTTGCCTTGCTATATTGGGAAGTTCTTAAGTTATGAACAAGTTGCAGTGGTTGGGAGGCTTGGCCATGTCAGCTTGCATGTCATGGTTGTGGAGCAAACTCCCCTGGCTAATTTGGCTAGGCTTTGTTCTTATCCTTTGCCGTTCCTGTTTTTCAGCAACGATCCACGGTTGCTTCAATGATGCACAGGCAGGAGACTGTGGAATGCTTGAGAAAGTTCAATGCTAGAAGGAAGCTAAAGGTAAGTATATGTTAGTTTGCCTTCTTTATTTTTAATCCTCTGGACTTGAGGTTAATGCCTTCTTTGCAACCATTTCTTTATTGTATTTTTATGATTAGCTCAGTAATGTTAGTGAAGTACCTTATGTGGAGTCCTCCAGTAAAAGGCACTAACGTAGTGCATTGGGAAGCTGGGTAGTTTCTTTCTCCAAAGCTGTTAAGTCTGTCATGCCTCTTCTGCTGGAGAATTACCCCTTCTGCATTCTTCAAGAGAGTTGAAATAGAGCAACTGGTTCTTAAATCCTGGGGCTTTTAGTTCTGATGCTCTCTGCCTCCCGGCAATAGTGTGTCCGTTGCTTGTAGCCTCTGGCCTGTGTGTGAAGCAGATACCTGCTCCTGCAAGCTAGGAAGCAACTGTGGCTAAGCATAACTCCTAGTGTCCTTTTAGATTTCTTTGGCTATCCTGCCTGGCCTTCAGCTGCTGCTCTAGAAAGGCAGGGCTCTGAGCAGTCCTGTGTGAGGTCCAACAGCCTCAAGCGGGAATCCTGGATGCAGTAGGACTTCTCAGGGTAGCATTGGCATACCTCTGGTTTGGCATCAGCCACATTGTGTTCTCCTTGGGGTCTGCTCAGAGCCTTCCTGAAATGACACTGTGTGTTATCCCTGCTTTCTCTTCCCCACAGGGTGCAATCCTCACAACGATGCTTGTATCTCGGAATTTTTCAGGTAAGTTCTCAGACTTCCCATTCCTACCTTGGTTTTGTAATACATGAGTGAGTTGGGGGATATTTTAAGCATTTTGGGGTTGAGTAGGAGGAGAGGAAACATGTTCACAGTTCATTATGGTGTAACAGTGGTCTCTTTGTCTTGGCTGGTGGCCAGTGTGAAATAGGAAGTGATCTGTCTGGGTAGGAGCACATGGCACTGTAGTCTGGTACAAACCAGAAATAGCTGCAATCCTCTCATGCTATTTTGTGATCGGATTATTTTGGGGAAATTATAGCTGGCATTGGTTAGCTTTTCTGTCTGAAACCAGAACTCTTACTAGGTAGCACTGATTCCTTTAGACCTGAGGCAGGGCCACAGAGCAAGTCATAATATTGGTGAGAGTAGGCATGGGAGCTTTTTGGGGTATTGTGTAACTTTGACTCATCAAAAATGGGTCTGAAGCATCTAGCTCTTTTTTTCCCCCCTCTTGGAGTCTCAGAAGTGGTTTTCATGCTTTTAAGCTTAATAACTGTAGTAGTCTGGCTCCCACCCAACTGCATTACGTAGTGCACTTACTGAAAATGCAAATCTCAACATGCAAATCAGTGCTTTTTGGAAGATGATTGTCTTGGCTCAGCACATTTAGGTGATGCAGTCCTATGTGAGCTCGTTTCCATTTTGGTGGAAAACCTCTACTTACAAGTGCTTTTGTTTTATGGGATTGTTTGCTTTCTTTGCCCTCTTTTTTTTTTTGTTTTTGACTTTTAAAAAGGACAGCTGTTGAATGCATGAGTCATATTTTTATTGCACCTGCCTAAAGTTGCTTTCAAGTGACAGTCTGCTGTGTGAACCTTAAGTGATGATGAATGAATGAAGTGGAGGTGTATTAATTTCATCTGGCCATTTGCTAATGGTGGATAGCAATACTTACATTCTGAGTGATGATACAGTAAACTTCCAATGGGAATAAAAACCTCTGTGAAATTATCATCCCAGCATTCAAAGTGCACATTCATGCATATGTTCTTTTGTGAAATCAAGGCAGCATTTTTAACCTCCTGTATGATTTCTAAAAAAATACAGGATGTGAAATCAAGCTACAGTTGAGAGAGTCCTCAGAAACTTCAGAATGGTTTTTCCTTGATTCTTGTTTCAGATGAGCCGGTGCCAGTATGTCAGGACTACGTGTGGCCACAGCACTTTCTCTTTACTGCATTTCTGATAGTTTGGCCTTAAAAGGGCAGAGTAATTGTCTCCATTCACCTGTCCCAGAATTGTGCTATTACAGGACTTGAAAATTACAGTGTTTTTTGAGAATGATTCTGAAATAAGTTTTTGGGGAGCTGTTGCACAACAGCAGGGCTTCCACAGGACTGCATGAAACAATGTTTTCTTGGACTTTTTGCTGGTGTGAATGGTTTTTGATCTACTCACAAAGCTAGTTCTTATTTCACTTAATTGATGATTCTGAAATAGTCATGGGTTTATGGTTTTTTTTAACAGCAGTTTAAGGTTCATTTTCAGTCTGCAAATGTTGTCACTTCTAATGAAGCTGCAGAAGTGCTTGGGTAAGAAAATCTCCCGTGGCCCAGATTTTGAGTACATTAAATGCCTGAGAGAAGGGTTCTCCTTAATGGTGTGTGACCTATACATCCACTTATTCCCTGAGCTAGTATTGAGGAGGAAAAGGCTTGCTCTGCTCATTCTTTTCAGTCTCAAGGGCTGAAGCTGCTGGATCCGCTTCGGTTAACAGCTGAAGGAAAGCAAATCCCAGGCGGCCCATCGTGAGTGCAGGGTTCTCGGTATCGCTGCGTTCTGCTTTGGATAGAAGCTGTGATCTCCAGTGATGATATGCCTTGAAAAGCTGTCCGGGAGGACATGGTGTGGATTTAGATGCAAAGCATTTATAGGCTCTGCAGATAAAGGCTATTCCTAATATTTTGATGTGTTTGAAAGTAGGGAGATCAGCTGTTGTTCTTTTCTTTGCAGGGCTCTGTGTAATAGGAGTTTGATTTTTTTTTTTTTTTAATTGCTATTTTTTAATTAGTGCTTTTAATTGTTGCAGTTGAAGTACCTAAGTCTGATGGAATTGAAGAATTAGTGTGTGCTCACTGAAATTAAAAAGCTAGTAAGTCCATGTGGGAACTTAGGAAAAGTCTGAACTCTACCCAGTTGTGAAAGATCATGTAACTGCATTTGAAAAGTTCTGTAATGGTACTTGTTTCTGTCTCTAAAGACCCTAAAGTTGGGGTTTTTTTATTTTTCTCTAATTGGATGATGGGGTTTTGTGGGCCTCTAAAAGCCCCATTCCCAGCAGACAGGGAACTAGATTTATGAAGAGAGAAACTTCTTCCTGTCTGGTTATTCTTCCCAGATGTTTTGAACCAAGAGGAAAACAAAGGCTCATGTGACTCAATATCAATTAATTAGGCACAATAGTGCTATTTGCAGGAAATATGAGAAGACTTCTTTAATCCTGTTGTCATTACTGTCTCCTCCGTCACACATTTTATAATGTGGAGTTCCTTCATTTGACAGTGTGGTTTTAGCTTGTGACAAATTGTATCCTTAAAGAGCCTGTAGCAGTACTTTCTCCCTTCTTTGTTTTTTTCCCCATCAAAATAATCTTTTTTTTTTTTTTTAACAAAAAGAAAAGAGTTTCTGTTCTTTCGTGAGGAATCTTTTGCTTGCTAGGGGCCTTTTGCCCTAGGTCAGTTCCTAAAGATAAAGGAACATGATATGGCTCTTTTTCTCAGTTATGCTGCATTCAACACTTTAATATTGGCTGGTTTGGGTTCTTTTAAGAAGTTTGTATCTCAGCTCAGCTGTAGGGTATTTGCTAAAAGCAGATACAGTTGCACCCTTTTCAGTTTAAGTCAGGAAATTGAGACCTAGTTATAGTAAAGGGTTTGTAGCTTCTGTCCACGTTGGTTAGTATTGACTTAGTTGGGGGAGAGCACTGCAATCTGAGCTTCCCTGTGGGATCTTCAGAGTCACACCAGGGTATAGGTAGGATGATTTGGGTGCTCATTTGTGGCTTTTGGAGCTCAGAAGTTCCAAGAAAACACTGATCTGATCTGCATTCATGTATAGAAGTACAGTCAGGTAAATCAGTTGATTAGATCATATGCAAGAAACTCCTAAATCACTCTCTGAGGAGAATGTAAACTTATTACTGGGGGAAAGCTGGCAAGGGTTTCAGAGGTGCCTAATAGCTGCAGTGCTAAAGGGTGTCTGGACTCATTATGTAGATAAAACTCTGTAAGTAGGCCTGCTATAAACTGAGTGAAAGGATAGACAAAATAGGTTTTCATCTTAGAAAAATCTGTCTTCACAAAGTGCTGACAAGTGGCTTTTCTCCATAAGCTAATTTTTATGGAAGACTTAGAAGTGGACTATGTGAAATACTTAGTGCTGTTTTCTAACTGGACTGCAACTGTTAATTTGGGGAGGGCTTGTTCAGTAAGATATCATACTCTGTGAAATTCACTTCTCTCAGGTGGTTCAGCACAACTTCTGTGTGCTACCCTGTGTTCAAAATAGATCCTAAGGCAGGCATGGCAAGTAATTAAGCCTTATGTCTGAAACCCCTGTCTTTAACTGATGCTGAGCTTTTTTCTTGGGAATTGTCACTGCTTGCTCAAGTCAGTTTTGTGAGGTAGCTATTATGGCAGCTTGTGACAGTAGCTGGAATTCATTACATGTCTCTATAGATCCTTATTAACTCTCTGATGGGAAGTTTGGGGCTTTTAACTCGTTAGGTGGGGTTGGAAGAGACTGCAAGCAGATCCAGGGACCAGAGTGCTTTCTAAGTAAAGAAGGGCTGAATATGCTTGTGCATGTTTGGTGTGACCTGTACAGAGACCTTTTTGAGCTCACTAAAGAGCAAGAAGAAGGAAATAATACAAATAATGAAGTGCTACCAAAATATTTGGCTGTCCTGTTATACCTGCTTTCCAGAAGTGTTTGTGAAACTGAATTTTGCTATTTTGTGTGTGTGTATATATGCACAACTTTATCTCAGATTGGAGTTTGGGTTCTTTAACCAAACTAAAGTCAAAATTGTGTAATATGTTTGAAGTTTCCACTGTGTTGTGCTTGTGAATGTAGATACACATTCAGGACCAGAATTTTCATCACCTGTGTCCTGTAAACACCCATTGATCCAGCCTGTCCAGATCCCTCTTGTTTAACCTCCTTACCCTCAAACAGACCAACAATCCCATCCAACTTGGTGTCATCTGCAAAGATCATTAAGAATTGGCCCCAATAATGATCCCTGAGGAACGTCACGTGTGCCTGGCTGCTGACTGGATTTAACTCCCTTCACCAGAATCCTTTGGGCCTGGCTATCCAACCAGTTCTTACTTGGTAAAAACTGCAACCATCCAAGCCAGGAACAGCCAGTTTCTCCAGGAGAATGCTATGGGAAAGGGTGTCAAAGTTGTCAGTTAAGTTGCTTAAAAACCAGTCAGGGGGTTCAGAAAACAGTGCTGAAGTACTGCAGAGTAGACCTGCTGAAGTAGTGTACTACAGTAAGTAGACTCCAATTTTGCAGCTTCCCAGAATCACGTGGATTTCATTGGTGCATCTAAATGTTTATTGCTGTGGCCTGAGTATGTAATGCATCATCAAAAGTGGATTAAATTATTATAATAAATTCCCATTACTCTTCTGTTCCTCTTCCTAAAGTTCAGGAGAGCTCTGTGAATGCCTGCGCTTGTGGTGTTTGTCCTTCACCCCATCCTTTCTTGGCTTGTTGAGAAATGGAGATTTTGTAATAGTGCAAGAGAGCTCCTTTCATGTTTTGGTCAATGCTTGAATTTGAGACAGATTGGAGCGTTCAGGCTTGGAGGTGTTTGGATGGGTGTTTGGACCGTTTCAACCCTTTAAACTTCTGTTCCTGTTTGTGTGTACATATGCATACCTGCAGAGAGAGTGCCTTTCAGGAGGTGAAAGTTCTGCACTGGCAGGAAGGTGTTTGAAAACATTCATTGAAATGTCACAAACTATGAAGGCTGGCTCCTGGGTTTGGGTTTTTGTATGCAGTCTTGCTGGAGAATGTTTTGGTTTTCTGGTAGAGAAGAAAAAAAAAAGAATCACCTGGCTCCCACAAATTCTCTGTTATTCACTAGTGAGAGAACTGGGAGCTCTGTGGCTTGCACCAAGAGGACATCACTGGGTTGTGTATTTCAGATGTCAATGAAGTCTTTTAATCTTCCCTGAAAGCTTCTGGTGATGGGTGTGCACTTCAGACATTGTCTATCCTTGAGACTTTGCCAGAGCATTGCGGGTATATGCACAGTGCCTGCTGAGATGAACTGGGTAGGAAAGATGATGTCTAGGATGTCCGGAGATCATAGAATCATAGACTGGTCTGGGTTGGAAGGGACCCCAAGGATCATAGAGCTCCAACCCCCCTGCCACAGGCAGGGCCACCAACCTCAGGCCTGGATGCCCAGGGCCCCATCCAACCTGGCCTTGAACACTTCCAGGGATGGGGCAGCCACCACCTCTCTGGGCAGCCTGTTCCAGCACCTCACCACTCTCTCTGTAAAAAACTTCCACCTAATCTGGATCCTATGGGTCCAGATCACATAAAGGCTTACTTTACCTCCCCTTCCACTTGGTCCTACCCTTCTCCTCTGCTAGTTTTAGGAAGAGTGCTTCAAAGTGACTGACTGCTTTTCATGTCCCTTTGTCCATCCTGTAGCAGTTCTTTGAACAGGATCACTCTAGTTTTGGTGAGGAATAGAAGCTCTCATGGAAGGCTTTTTGTTGTAGGGAAATGTTAAATGTTGCTACTTGTCTGTTGCTCCGGTACATTTCTGGAGCAGTGGTGTAGTTTAGAGGATGGAGGGAGTTAATAGCAAAGCAGGATTTTAAAAAAAAAAAAA
>VZTU01016259.1:202757-226080 GCA_013400835.1 Zapornia atra
AAAAAAAATCAACTTTTCAGCAAGATTACGAGTCCATGTTGTGAATTCTGCCAGGCACTTTCCCCATGCAAATTGGTTTGACTTTGTATTGGCCTCAGTGCATAGTGTCGCTGTGTAATTGCTATTGCAACAAGTTCCCACACCCTCCCACTGGAGAATCTGAGAGAAAGGGGAGTGCTGAGACAGAAACCAAAGTAAGGGTAGAGAACACAAGATGACAACTCCCCTCTGTTCCGTAAAATCTCTCTGCTGCATTTCAGTGGCCACTGCTGGAGTGATTTGGGCCTAAATAGCCAATGTGGCAGAGTCGAATGTCAGTCTTGGTTCTCTCTTGTCCTTAATAAATAGTTACTCTGTATTCATGGGCATTGATTGTAATGGGAGGCAGAGGTGCCTCTTTGTGGCTGTCGGTAATCTGACTTTCTTTGAGCTGAGAATATGAGGATTACAAGCTACAGGTCTGTCATTGGGAATTCTGTATGATACCATTTTTATTTTAATAAACAAATCTGGATGAAGTCCAACATTTTTCCTGGTCTAAATGCTCATGTTTAGAAGCTGGAACTCGGCTTGTCTGCCAGACTAGTGTCATGAGTTAGGCATAATAAAAGCAACCTCAGTGTTATCCCTGCATCCTAAAGAATACTCTGGAAGCTTAACTAGGGTGAGACAGCTAACTGAGATTTGACAGCTTGGGGACAGGGCAAACGCAGGGCAGGCTGGGCAAAGGGCTGCTCTTGCTAGGAGAGGAGGAAGAGGGCTTGCAGGGGGAGCACCATCCATGGCTGTGTTTGGAGTGGATATTTCAGTCCCTCTTGGAAATTCCCTCTTCCACCATCCCCCTTGGCTCTGGTACATCTGGAGTGTCTAGTGTGTATTGCTGATGAGCTCAGTGTTAGGGATTTGTACTTCTGCCAGGAGTGTGGTCCAGAGCCTGGGCTGTTTCCTATGGAGGCCAAAACTCCGACACGTGAGAAGAGGAGTGGTATTATGGGGTCTGTACAGGGGAGGCCTTTTTGTATCTCTTCAGAGATTAACTGGAGAGTGTCCTGTTAAACCAGGAACAGAACTGTGCTTTTAAGTTACCTGGTTAGCAGCATGTGCCGTTGTATTGGTTCATTACAGAGGAACTTTTTTTAACTCCAGTGAGAAGAGGCAATTTAATCCCTTTAACTTGTAGAGGAATTGGAAAGGGTGGTGAAAAGAAATACTGGTATCTCACGCCTGGAAAACTGCAGAGCATGTGTACAAGGATATCTGCTGAACAATAAAGAATCTGTCTTCATGTGTCCTTGGATTTCCCCCCCTCCTGTTGTCTCTTTGCTAAGCTGTGTAGGTGGTGCTGCCTCTCTTCTAAAATGATCCTTGTTAAGGAAGACTCATCTGTTGCTTGCTGCAGAAATTGCACTTGCATCCCCTTTAATTTCTGCCTCATAACATACACAGGTTGACCCGGGGATAAATCTGCATGCCTCCTGCTTGTCTGAGGTGTCTGCAGCATCTTTGCATGTGTATGTGTATTATGGGCTCTCCAGTTGTCCTTACAAATCACAGTATGGTGTGTGAGCTAAATACACCGCAGACCAGGTTTCTTTCTGCAGTGCCTGTGGTAGAGCAGCATGTGCCATGCAGAGGCACAGGCAGGGAAGGGGGCTGGGTGGGCAGGCTGTGCTGGGCAGCGCTGGGTCTGTGCTACGTAGTGCTGCACCACGCAGAGGGACTCTCAGCTCCATTTGCTTTAATGCCATAGAATGTGATTTTACCTGCTTCTGCCTGCAAAGACAAACAGGAGGTTCTGGGGAAACTGCAGGAACTGTGAAGAGTGAAAAATAGTGCTTCCCAGCTTGTGTCTGGATCATTCCCAGGACATATGGTGGTGTGGTTTCCCTTCTCTATTTTTTCTTTTTTTCTCTTCCCCCACCCCCCTAAGGATGTCCCATTTGTGATACTTCTTAAGTTGCAGAATCCTTCACTCCTTCTGAAGTGTTATAAGGCTGTAACAGTTACTTGTTTTCAGCAGTTGTTGTGTGAGATGCCTTGATGTATGTGTCATATAAATGCTGGACCCCTCTGACCCTATTATCACCGTGTTCTCCTTCTCACTTGCATGTGAAATCAAGCTGGTCTTCGTTGCGGCTTGAAGGTGGCAAGAATTTATGTTAGATTAAGTCTTGCAAGGCTTTAGTATGAGTACACTCAGAAGGAAGCTGTTGCAAGGCAGAGGAGTTGTGCATGTCACTTTGTCTACCTTTACTTGTGTGCATGTTCAGACAACCTCTGCATTCTTAAAGGTTTTCTGAGAGCAGGGATGAAGCTAAAATCTTTATCTAGATTTATATTTGCAGTAGGAAGTGGAATTAGGAAGACCAATTCAGAGATTTTAATAAACTCCTATGGGGTGCCACCACTTTATTTTGAGAAGATGCTGTAGTCATTTGCAGCAGCTCAGCTGATGTTGTACCATTAATCCATACCCATGGGGTCATGTGGAGGGGAAGGCAGGGTGGAAAAGGCCTGTGATATAAACAGTTGCTTGGATATTGCAAAAATGTCCTTCCCTAATGTTGCTGCTTCTAGAGAGACACTGGGCACTGTACAACTTGGTCAACATGTCTTTGGGAGTGAGGTATTTCAAAAGTCATGCAAGTGTTGTCTTGGGGGTTGCCTCTCCTCTAGACCTCATCGTTGCTGAAACAAAAATCCAGGTCAAGTATCCAGATCTGTATGTGTCCCAGCAGCTGCTGAGGGGAGATGTTACCTGTGTATTGGTCCTGTAGGTCTCTAGCACACTCTTTACAGAGGCTGAAACAACTGCATACAGAATCACTAGGTTGGAAAAGACCTTTAAGATCATAGAGTTCTTCATGAGTAGGCAAGCTGTTTTATATCTGGTAGGATTGTAGATGGGGTCTTACTGTTGATTGTCATCAATGTGCCACTTTCTTGCAGTTGATGGAATAGCTCCTTCTTCAGTCCCAAGTCTGCCTTCTGCCAGGCGTTTGTTGTGGGTTTCCTGCATGTGCTTATCATGCTTTTGCTTTCATTGCTAGTGCCAGTCGTTCAGGGTGAGGACAGCAGAACATCTTTATCTTTTAGTGAAGAAATTCAGCCTGGTTTCTGTCTCTTTTCCCATTCTTTTTTCTTTTTTTCCTTTTTTAACAGTTATCACAGCCTTTTGCTCTTCTCCAGTCTCTTCCTTTCAGCTCTCCCCAGCGTAACTGTGAATAGCAGTAATTAGGAGGCCTCTACATTATCAGTGCCCCCTTTATAACCATAAGCCCATTATGTGAATGGCTGCACTTGAGGGTAAAGCCTTTATCCTGTTGCAGAGATCTGGCAGATTTCTCCAGCTTTTCCCCCTGTAACCCCTGGCACTTCTGGATGCAGTCACAGTGTGCAAGTGGAGAATTGAAATTGAGGAGCTCTAAAACCTCGTTTCACACCTGGTCTTCCTGAGATGGTGGAAGTAGGAGCATTTTTGCCATATTAGGTGAATAATGGATAGGATGGGTGACCCTCTGCTATCAAGATGGATTTGATGAGTGACTCAACCTGTTTTCCAGGTCTCTTGCTGTTAGAGAGGAATTATTAGAATGGTTGTCCTTATGAAATCTCATAAGGATTTGGGGGAAGTGGAGATAAAGAAAACAGTCTTGAAACCAAAATCTGACCTACTTCTGCTTCTCTCCACAGCTGCCAAAAGCCTGCTGAACAAGAAGTCAGATGGAGTGAAGGTAAGTTCTTGCTTTCCTATTTCACTGTCTCTCCCTCCATCTGAACAGATGGCAGCTGCTTTGTCTGGTGCCCATCCCCTTTCAGGGTAAAACCGCAGGCCTGTCTTAGGGCTGGGATTGTTACATTCAATGTTTTCATTATGGAGCCCCAGGTGGGTTCTTAATGTTCCGTACATGCACCTTATGCATCCCACAAGTAGCTAAATGCACTATTGTACCAGCAAGACTTTTTTTCCCCTTTCTCAGAAGTACAGACAACGGGTCAGTGCTGTGCATCAGAAAGACCAAGGACTTGCTTTGTCTCCCAACTTAGATTTTTGACGGTTGAGCTGGGAAGAGGGGGTGGGAAAGGAGGAGCCTTCAGTGTTCATATTTGTATGGAATGGGAACTGGATCTTGTGTTAGAGTTTGGTCCATGTCCCTGAGAGCCAGGCACTCCCGTTCCCTTCTGAGGGGAATTATTTTTTCTCCAGTTTCACTCCTTGTGTGCACGGTCATCCTTTAGTTCTGGAGGTCAAGCAAGCCATTCCCAAGGCTGTATGCTGTTGCAGGCAGTAGCCCTTTGCCATCTGGTACTGGAGTAGAGACAGTTACGGGCTAGAGCACTGTCTTCCCTTAACTGTCCCAAAGGATGGGGGCCTTCCACATGAGAAAGTAGGGTTTGGTTTATTTGCTTGTGTTTCCACTTGAAGCCCAAACCTTTCTCCACGACCATTACATGGAATGGTTCATCTCCTGGGTTTGCACCACAGACAGTCTTCATTCTCCCCATGCTGGGGGATCGACATGCATGCTGCAGGACCAGCAGCCTTGTTCTCTCCTGCGCTCTTAGCTCTGTTCCATTTTAATGAGGCTCTGTTTCTAGAGGGCTCACAATACAAGCAGGCTGCTGGAAAAAGAGGTGTTTTCAGATGAGTTGTTTGTATTTCGGGGACTGTTGTAGTAAAACCCGTGTTCTTACAGTTCTGCTGCATTCTGCCCTGAGGACACCCAAGCCTTTGGTGTCATTTGACTAAAATACTATGTGGAACTGGTGTTCTTGGCCTAGGATACTTCTCTTGGAAATGTGCCTGCAAGAGTGAGCTTTTGTGCTTTTGCACATACCTGCCTCTTGTACAGACATGCATCAAACACATGTATGCTGATATGGCAGCTGTGTTTGAGTTGCTGCATCTGTTGCTGTGGAAAACATTGTGTTAAAATCCCAGTGGAATAAGAATGGATGATCCCAAGCATTGTGAAGCAAGAACCAGCAGACACGTGCTTCAGAATTCCAGCGTGGCAGGGGAGAAGCGACTGGAAAAGCAGCAGATAACACACCTACATAGCTTTTATCATCTACCCAGAAAAAAATGGCTTTCTTCTCAGAGCTGTTTATTTCTCAGGGAGTACTTAGGCTCTCAGGAAACACTACAGCTTGGGTCAAAATCTTCCAGAAATGGACAGATGATGTGCACAAAGGTTTTGAGATTCCTGGCTATGAAGTTACAAGGGGACCTGTATGTTGGAGACTTCCAGCTCCATAGAAACCTTGTGGTGTTTGGTTCATTGAGAATGTTGCGTCTTCCTCTATGAAAAGAGTAAAGCTGCATTTGCTTTTCCAGTTGATTTGAAGTGTTCTTCAACTCTTCATGGTATATGTTGTTCCATATATATAGATATATGCCTATATATATGTTACAGTTTAAGCTGGCAGGCGGCTAAAACAATCACACACCTGTTCGTTCACTCCCCCCTCCTAAGAGAATTGGTGTAGGGCAGTGAAACTTGTGGGTTAAGAGAAAGGCAGTTTAATAGGTCAGAAAAGGCAGATGATGATAATATCCAAATCAAGTGATGCACAGCACAGTTGCTCACCACCCACAGACCACCAATGCATAGATAGTTCCTGAGCTGCAGCATAAACCCCTGGCCAAGTTATGTATGAAACATGACATCATATGGTATGGGATATCCCTTTGGCCAGTTGGGGTCAGCTGTCCTGGCTGTGTCCCCTCCCAGCTTCTTGTGCATCCCCAGCCTCCTTGCTGGTGGGGCAGCAGGAGAAGCTGAGAAGTCCTTGACTTGGTTTGAACATTGCTTGGCCACAGTCAAAATATCAGTGTTATGTCAACATTATTCTCATCCAAAACCCAGCACTATACCCAATACTAGGAAGAAAATTAACTCTATCCCAGCCAAAACCAGGATAATAGAGTCGGATCCTTGTGATTTAGTGAAAGGTAGATGAGAGAACATAGCATTCTCTGTATGTGGTGAATGGGGTTGCCCTGTGGGAATCTCTTCTCTACTTCTGTGTGACACTGGAGACCTGCAGTCAAGAGTCTGCATGCAACTTAGGTACTCCTAAATGTTAGTGCAGTCATGCTCTGTAGTACTAACACAAGTGGTGTCCACAAGGAGCATCACATGCTTTCAACAAGGCCTGAGGGGCCCTCAGAAACATTGTTTAAGCTTCTAATTTTCCCCACATGGCATCCATCCTCAGGTGTGGCTTTTGAGTCCTCATTTCTATAAGCTTTAAAACTTGGAAAGCATCATATATTTATTTTTAAAGCTGGTGTTTTGAGTAGCACTCTTGCTCAGTAATACAGACATAAAAGTACAAGTTGCTCCACCCACAGTGCTAGGTTTGGACAAGACAGAGAGCAGGTAGTAGTTTGCATGTGTTTGCAGTACATCCTTAACACTTCCATAGGATTTCTGCAGCCAGACGCTTATCTCCTTCCTTGCCCTGCTGTTTACATGTATGGTGCTGCTTCCCATGGATCATCCTCTGGAAGCATAGCCTTTTATCACTTCCATTTGGTTATTAGAAAAGTAATGCCACTCTTGACTGCTGTGCAGAGGTCTCTGTGCAGGTTGGTTGCCTCAGCATTGTGGCCAGCCTGCTTCTCATGCATTGCTCCTTATGGAGGAAACGTGTCATTTTGGCCCCACTGATATTCTCGCCCTCGACAGCTCTGACAAGCACGTGCCTGTGGCTGGTTCCCTTGGCAGAGCCTGGTCTCACCGTACTTGCAGCAAACTGGTATTTTGCCCATTGCAACAGTGCACAGGGCAGGTATTGTGACTTGAATGCTGAACAGATTTCCAGCTTCGTGGCAGCCTTTTCACTCCCACTTCCCATATAAATAATGTTACATCAGATGCAGGTTTAGAGCAGGTGTCACATGCTATATTTTTAACTGTAGTCTGCCACTGACCACATGCCAACTTAGGCTGTTTCTCATGTTCCCTTCTTCAGGTATGGAGACTCCTGGTTTGTTTGGTTGATGGAGTTTGGGGGACTTTTTTTTGTGTGTGTGTATGTGTGTCTTATTTCTTAAAACCATAGAAAATAAATCCTTATGGAGATTTGAGAGAAAATACATTTCAGTTGCTTCACTGGCTTTAATCTGATCCAGGGTGACTGTGCTCTGTGAGAGTGTTGCCATAGATATCCCTGCAGTAGATGAGAATAGAAAGAGTAGTTCTTCTACAAACTGATTACACAAGTGTAAAAATAATGGCTTCAAGCCTACTGAGAAAAAAAAATTGCTAGTTTGTCTTAATTTATGTTCTGTTCAAGGTAACTTTCCCATCCTTTTGGCTGGTATTCAGAATTGTCTATGTTAGAAACCTGCATTATTATATACTCTATTATAAATAGACTAGGAATTTCTACTGCATAGTATTAGGTAAGCTTGAGTGAGACCTCTCTGTCCTTCTTGTGTTTTATTCCCAAGAACCACATGAAAATGTGTTGGCAGTTATCTGATGGAAGGTGCAGCATGGTGGTTTAGCATGAATGAGAGAGGAATAATATATTAGCCATATGTGGTGATAGGAGCATCTAGTGTGAGTTGTGTTGAGCTGATAGGCAAGAAAAAACCCACATTTTTTGTTTCTACTGGAATTGGCTTTAATCCTTTGTTGAAGAAAGCCTAACACAGTAAAGCAGTGGGGATGCATGCATTTTATATGCATCAGACCATTTTGGAGGGGAGGGAGAGAGCTTAAATCAGGAGAGGAAGGAATCTTTATAAATTCCAAATATGTGTCCCCACAGTGGGGTTATTTTGATAAACTGCCATGTGTATGACCCTCTCCTCTGGCAAATTCCTTTCCAAAGTCTATTTGAAGCATTCCTGGTTTTCATTTTGCACTGCTGTTTCTATTTCAAGTACTAATTCTGCTAATTGGTAGATATTTCATCAGCTTGGCACTTGAGAACTTTTCCATTATCTTAAATAATGAATGATTTGAACTGCCTTGAATCTTAAATTGTCCCTGCTCACCAAACCTTTGGTAGTGCTGCACTTGCTTTCTCCAGGCAGGATTTGGATCCAGGCAGATGGAGTAGCAACAAGGAAGGGGCAGGTTTTATCCCCAAGGAACATGTTTTTCTGCTTTCAAATCCAGAAAGTGAGGCTAGAAGATACTGGGTGACGAGTTGCAGAGCCATGTAACATACCACCTTGTGGCCACCACTGTGGGTCCCAGGTATTTTTTTTGAGATTCTAAATTTATAAGCAACATTGTGCAGCTGCCATTTCCTATTAAATTTGCTTGCTTTCTTGTTCCCCTTTTGGCCAGTAATCTGGATTTGCCATCCACTGCAAGGTGAGGGGTTAAGGAATGGGCTGGGGAGACACCTGGGTGAAGATTAAGGACACTTTATGCCGTGGATGGCCGTTCTCTGACCTTGTCAGGGTCTGGGCTCACTGCAGTCAGTGTTAAACAGTGCTTTGATTTTGGTGTGGGTTTTTTTGGTTTTTTGTTTTGTTTGTCTCTGGGCAGCTCTTCAGATAGTCATGTTTCCTTTTTTGCCCAAAGGAGAATTTGCCTTCCTACTGATATGTGAGGATGTGTGTGCTTCCAGTTCTGGCAGGGCCTGTCAGATCCATCTTTATAATCAGAATTTGTTAATGCACCAAGTGCTATTTTTAGTTAAATATGTAATTGTAAGTATTTTAAAATTAGTATTTCTCTAAGCTCTTTGTCATTTTTTTTCTTCTTTTCCTCTTTTTTTTTTTTTTAGCACTTTGGCTTGTGATTAGGAGATACAAAATTATATCAATAATGTTTTCCAAGCCCACTGCAACACTATGTAAATTGTAGCTTGTGGAGAATGCTGTGGGATGCAGGAGACTTTTACAGCATTGACTTGCAATGCTCTGCAAAATGTGTTGATTTTCTACCTTGTCTCTTTGCAACATACACACTGTTTCCTTACCCAGTAAAAGCTGAATAGCATAGCTGGAATACTAAAAATCCAGATCTTTGGTGAGATAATGTTAATGTGGTAAAACCTGCCCTTCATCTTGTATTAACTGCAGTGAGGTACCAAATGCCATGTGTTCTGCTGTTTGTAAGGAGTATTGTGGTAAGTGTACATTCTCTGCCTGGTGGGTGCTAGCATTCTGTACCCTGTGCCCAGGAAGGAGTGTGCAGGGAAGGCAGGGTGCTCTGTACGCGGTCATGGCGGCTGAGAAAGCAGCTTGTGGAAGCGTGCCTCAGAGAAGGTGCTGTAGCACTGGGAACCCACAGAGAATCCTTAGAAAATCTGCGAGGTCAAGTAACACCCATGCAGTGACTAACAGGAGTTAATGCCCCTGTTTCTGCACCTGGGCTTCTTATGATCTTAAAGCCATCTTGTCAAAAGAGTGTTACGGTGAAGGTAAATGAGGAGTGCCCGAGTTCACCTGAGCAGCACAGCTCTGTGCTGAACTGCTGTATGCACCATGCTTGGGTAACGCTTCAGATCTTTTGAAGTGCTGACATCCAGTAACACAATCTACCCACCTTTGATGCATTCACTTTTTTCACTGCATTGTTGTAATGCTTAGAAACTCCGTCTGAGATCAAGGGTCCAGTGTGTTTAGCACTGTAGCAATGCCTAAGCAGAAAATCCCTGCCTCTTAGCTTACAATTTAAATAGACAACCTGACAAAGGGCAAGAGAGAGGATGGGTTGACAAAGATGAGAAGATTTGCTCAGTATCACGCAAATCTACTAAAGCAGAAGTAGAAACAGGATCTCAAATGGCTCGCTCAGGCTGCCTCTCACTGATCCACTTGGAGTTCAACATGTTTTTTCCTATCTTAAGTCTTTAAATGACTACACTCTCTATAAAAATAAGTCGCAGCAAGCATGATATTTTAACATAAATGTATTGTCAGTATCAAATGGGGGAGACCACATATAAAAGATAGAAATGCAAAAAGCTGCTGTAAAAATATATCCATACTAAGTGCCCAGAACTGTGAATGGGTCCCTGCCTAGAATGACTGTACTTCCCACAGCATCCTCTGCATATGTATTGTATTTTCTATAAGCGCTCAGAATGATTTAAACTTTCCATTTCTAGTACTGCTGCTGTGCTGCATGGACAGTGATTCTTGAGGTTGTCTTCTATCACTTGCTGACTTATGTTTATTGTTTGCTAAAGCAGGAGTCTTCCTTAAGTGTCATTGTAGAGAATCTGCTTTTTTGAGATGAACACCTGAATTTCAGACAAATACAGAAAGAGAACTTTTCACAAACATTCATCCCTGGGCTTGAGAGGAAGGTGCTGTCCAAACTACTTTGGGAGAATGTTTTGCTGCTCAGATGTTTGGCAATCCTTAAAGTGATCAGTGAAGTACTTCACTGTAGGCTCTCTGTCTGCATTTAACTTTTTTTTCCCCATTCCCTGGGACATGTCTACAATGCCTAAATATACTTAGAGATGGTAGCTGTGCTATGAAAGAGAAAGCTCTGTCTGCAGTTAAACTTCTGTGTTATCTTCCTTGCTTTGCTAAGTTGCAGTCACATCACAAGAAGAACAGAAAGTTTTGCTTACTCCACTAGTCGCCTTGGGAGGGTGGCATGGGCGACTCTAATGCAACTTTTAGAGAGGGGATTGGGAGACTGATCTGGTTTTAGTAATTTCCTTGTGTGTGCTTTGACTTAAGTTTTGATGCTTTAGCACTTCCTGCTGGGGCCTCATATTTGCACTATCCAACCTGTCTTGAGTTGCAGTAGTACTTCCATGCTCTGATCTTAACACAGCCCTCGCTCCCCACCGTTTCAGATGCCGAGCTAGCTTTTCTTCCCCCTGTTGTTATAGCAGCGAGTAATAGTGTGCTGTCTGGGATTTCTACAATACATTCATGCCATGTTAATAGACCAACACTGATTGAAATTTAGATTGTACTCTATTTAAACTCTGATCTGTAGAGGGTTCTGTTTCTTTCTGTGTCAGTGTTGCTTCTGCCTTTAATGTAGGAGGGTGATTGTTTTCTGTATGTATGGCTTGGTTGGCTCTCCTCTCATATTGAACCTTTTGCTTGTCTCTTAATGTTTGCTGCCCCTTTTCTTGTTTCTGTAACTCATTGGAAATCTATATGAACTTCAAATGAGACTGTCTTCCTTAGAAGCTTCCCTGCGGTATCCATATGCCTCTGTTTGTCTGCTGCAACTTGTAGGATATGTTAAAAATAAACCCTAAAGTTTTGGAGCAGTTTCTCAGCTGGTGTGAATTTCTGTTTCTCCAGTCAAAAACTCCCTGTTGTGACTGGGTACAAGGATTCCTCTGGATGGTTGGTAGTCTAAGCATTGTATTTGTGTGCTGGTTGTACATCCATTTTAGCTCTAGCTTGAGGGAAAGCCTGCGGAGAAACTAAATTGTCCTAAAAGACGGTGAGAAGAATCACAAGGTTTTCAACCAGGTAATGACAAGCCCAGTGTTGTGCCTCTGTGAAGAGGAATATCGGTGAGCCAAATGATGAACAGAGCAGTGTTTGGAGCCAGTTTGGAATTAAAGATCAGATGAGGCAGAAGGTTTGCTGGTTTGAGTCTGTGCAGGGCCTGCTGTATGGTGTGATTTAGGAATGTGTCTCTGGGTAGAAGTTGAACACAGACACTTTCTGCTCTCAAAGATATGCCAGTCTGTAGGTGTGCTTGAGCTCTGGTGTAAGGGTAGCAGAGACAAGGCCTGCTTATTCCAGGTGGAAACTGAAGGCTCAGTAAGTGTATGAAATGGGGAGGTAAAACTCCATGGCCTGTGCTGAGTTTAAGGCCTGCTCCAGAGCTGGGCTGTGGTTCTGTGCTGTGCAACAGTCCAGGGCTATGCAGCTAGGCCCATGCCATCGTGGTTTTTGGCTGGGGTGTGCTGTCCTACAGTATTCCATGAGCTCTGTAGTACCTCTCCACGAGTAGCAAGTAGCACAGAAATAGCCTAGGTAGTACCAAAGGAGAAGGGCAGATGGAAAGTATCTGTGGAGACAGCAAGGAGAAGGGGTACCGTTGTAATGCTGACAGACCTGCCAGGCTCAGTTTGGACAGGATGATGCTAAGAGTATAGTGAAAGAGCAGAGAAACACATGCTGAGCTTGGTTTACTGGAGAGCACAGTTTGGTGTGAAGATGATTATGAAGGTGACTGAAGATGTCTGAGCAGGACTAGAGTCCCAGAAGGTTTGGTAGTGTTTGAGCATTGCTCCTTGTTCTGCTACCAGTACCTGAGAGTACAAGGTGTTCTGGCTATTGAGTGCCGCTTTGCCTTCCTTGCCTTTCCTCTGTGTCTGAACGTGGTTGCACCTTGGCTGTCCAATCAGCCCCAGTTTCTGGGTGAGCTTTTCTTCTCCGTGTGCTATGCACAGAAGTTCCCTCTTCTTTCTTTAGCCCTTGGGGATGTCCCTCCTGCTGTGAGTGCCCCCCCTCCCCACCCAATTCTAGTTGCAGACACACCTCTCCTCCCCACAGATGTGAACACACAGGGGGTTCCTGCCTCACTCTTCAGTGTGGCTGGGGAAGCTGCACAGTTTTCTGAGGTGGGAGAGCACATAGCGGTGCCACCTTGCATCCCACATCTTGTGCGTATATATACTCCTTCCTCATCTCCCCTCCTTGTATCAGTGTGTGGGGCACCTATGTTATGACCTCTGTGTTTGAGCAGAAGGAGGTCTTCAGCCCTGCCCTTTCCCCTGGTGTGTAGTCATGTTCTTTAATGGTGACTTCTCTGCGCCTTCTCGTGTGTCTGTGCATTTCTGCTGCTGCTTATACCTGCGCCTAAGGGAGCGTTATTGGCAGGGGGGCCCTCGCTGGCACACTAATGTGTGAAGAGTTTCTGTGCTTTTCTTCTCATCTCCTCTCTTCCCTTCTCTTTCCCTCTCTCAATGGTGTGTCCAGAAAAGGAAGTCGAGCTCCAGTGTGCATTTGATGGTGAGCACCTCCCGTAAGCTGCCTGCGATTCGTGCGTCCGCCATTCTCATGCCATGCACGCTCGGCTTGTGCTCATCACCCTACATAGCATGTCTGTGCAGGGGGGCGGTGGCGGGGGGAATCATTCTGCACTGAAAGGTCCATGTCCTCACTAAAAGGGCCCTGTGATTGTCTGGCCCCTGGCCAGTCATACAGTACCATTTTACGCAGAAAATTAACTGCTGGCAATGCAGTTTGACCTTGCCTGCTCTGAGTGTGAAACGAAAAAGACAGTGGTTCTCCTGGGCTCAGCAGAGCAGGTGTATGCCTTGCCTGGACATGGGGCTTTGTCATTCTGTTGCAGAGGTGCCAAAAAGAGGAGCAGGTGCTTTGCCTGGTGTTGGTGCCGTCATCCTTGGTGGGAGCCCTGCAGTATAGAACAAACTGGGAGTCGCTCCAAAGGTGACAGAGACTGACGGGGCTCCACTGTTCAGATGAAATGTGTGGGCACAGCACCGCCGGGCAGCTCAGAGCTGCCGGTCACTTCTTTTTTTAGCATACTTACTGAAAAGGTTTGTCAGAGCCTTTATAATCCAAAACTTCCTTTTGTCCTGATCTTGTTTATGTATCCTAGCATGACCAAATACCCAGTAACTGCCTCCCCCCTCCTATTCATTTCCCTTTTTTCATCCATCCAGATGTTTGACATCCATAGAATTTGTCAGAAAAGTAGTCAAATCCACTCTCAAAGGAGCAAAGAGAAAATTGGCCAGTGCCATATTGTAAGGAGTTGTCAACAGCCCCCATTAGGTGATGCCTTTGTCTCTGACACTAAAATATGAACAGTAACTAAAGTACAAAAATTAGTTATTGTATTGTCTCCTTTACATGGAAAAAAGATCAGAAAATATTTCTCCCTTATTGCAGGTAGGAACAGCAACATCATAGTAGTAAGAAAGCAGAATAATTTGTTTCTATATCACTATCTGGAAGATACTCCTCCTCTTCCTCCTTCCATGACTGCTTAAAATTGTGTAAACACAAAAAAGTAATCCCAAAGTGCTGCTTGGAAAAATGTGATGTGGGGAACTGGCTTTTCACCAGCCCTGCCTTTATGAAACCTCAGGGCAGGAGTTTGTTCTACCTCTCTTGCCCTCCTTTACTGCCCACTGCTAATGATACTTAAATTCCCTCTGCCTGTTGTTTTAAAGCAGCTGGGATATGTAAACCATGCGTCAGCCTCAGAAAGCATGGAAGCTGTAAAGGTGGCTAAATAACCAGAGACGACCTGTATGCTGGTTCTTCTTTCCTTCTAGTTGGCTAGAAATGTGTGTCCCTAGCGATATGCTCACTGGTCTGTTTTCTTTCTCTTGCACCCTCTGTGTTGTTTGTGCCTGTCTGTCTGTCTCTTGTCTAGCTCAGGAAGCGCTGCCAACTGCTGTGCCAAAACTAATCGTGTTACATAGATCTTAAGAAGGGCCTGGCACCTTTTTAGGTGAATTGGCCTCTTTTAACTTGAGCTTTACTGCTGTGAATTACCAAAGATCATAGCCTGCACAGTGACTGGGATGTTGGCTGGCAGTAGGAGGGGAAGGAGGGGTAAGAGTTGGCTGTGGTACCTGAGGCTCGGGGAAGGGCAGTTGGGTAGGTGCCCACAAGCCAAAGTGTGTGTGGGAAACTCAGTGTGTCACATACCTCCATCTGAGAGAGAGAGAGATGAAAAATGCTTAGGTTGAGTCTTCTGCCTCTTGCTTCCCTGGGACTCTGTCCTGAAGCAAAGTGCTATGTGATTCTGGACTAGCAAATGTGATACTCGGTGGTCTTCAGCCCACTGGCTGGGGGAGAGTGTGATGGGTGACCTGGGTGTTCAGTGCAGCCTGGATGGTAGGCTCTGTGCTTTGTGTGTCTCTGGGTTTGCACTTTGTAAGGAGATGTCCCACACACCTAACAAGCTGCTGTCAACTTTTTTTTTCAGAATAGTGGCTTCCTGGATGTTTGGAGGTTTTTTTCCCCATTTGGCATTGGTTATAAAGCTTTATAAAAAATCAGAAGTATTTTTGTGTAGCTTCTTTCATGCTAACTTTATCTTCTTATCCCACTGGGCTAAAAAAAAAAAAAAAGAGCTGTGCTCTTCTCACTGGAAGAGTTGTGGAAGATAGACCTATGCATTAGGATCACTATTGCTGAAGAAGTATGGAAACCTCAATGCTGTGTAGAGGGGTGGACTCAAGGGTTGCCAGAAATCTGGTTGTTTATGCCACAAAATTGGAATTAATTTTTTTCAGGTTAACCTGCTCCTCTCTCACATCCACAGCAGCCTGTCATCTCTTCTGCCATCAGGCTGGAAATACATGCAGGAAGCAGAGTTCTTGGAAGGCCAAAGTTTTAGGACAGTGCAGGGAGAACTGGAAGATAGGGTGAGGCAGTAAGCAGTAATTTGTAAAGTGTTTTTTCTTTCTTAGCTTTGGGGATTAGCATATCATATCCTGGGGTTTTTTCCCTTGGACTTTTAAAGAATTCATTCCTGCCTCTCTTCTATTTTGTCCCCTCTCTACTTGCCCTATCTCCCTCTTCTGTTTCTCCTGTCTACCCCTCCAAAGGGGATAGCTAAGCCAAGGCATGCTGCTTGTGAAGAATACCAAAGTATTTGTAGGTGTGTGTGTGTGAAGTCTCAACTTCATATAGGATCTGTCTCTGGCTGGCGTAATTAAATCTCTGGCAGACGTTTTCCAGCTCAGCATTCTTTGGGGTGGTTACTGGGAGATGAGGGCCTGATGTTTTGCAGTATGACTTGGCGCTGCCCAGGAACAGTGGGATGGAGCGTAGGTGCAATGCAGTCTCACTGCTGTGAGCTCCCATCCAGTACCCCTGGCCTGTAAACCAAGGAGTTTGAGTGAGACTGCTGCGGTGCTGACTTGGACGTTGTTCCTGCTGTCTGGCAGCGAGCGAGCTATGTACCTAGTGTGGGCCTGAATCTCCAACAAGTGGCTGGATTTGTAGGCTAGGAGCTATATGCTAGTGGGCACAGGTTTGTCTTCCTACAAACACAGACTTTGCTTGCTCCTGATGTAACTGATGTACGTTACTCAATGGGACATTTCTTTGCAGCAAGCTTGTGACTCCCTCAGTGTTGTGCTGTGGCAATGCAGAACATAGAGATTTTCTTCTACTATTACAGCTATGAGAGAGACTGAAGAGGGGAAAGCAGAGAACTGCTAGGCACCATACAGAGGACTTGTTATTTGGGGAACTACATGGCCTTCTCCTTGTGTCCCACCCCCATCCCTTTCCATGTTTTGTTCCTGAAGTCTCTTTGTTCAGGTCAAAGCAGGGACACAACACACCATACTTCACCCTTTCTCTACTTTTCCAGGACTGACCACACTTTTTCTTGCATCAGTAGATTTCGTGGGACCCTCAGCATCGTCATGTATCTAGGACTGTTCCCGCACACTTTGGGACTCCTCAGACACAACTCCCATTTGTCCCTGGTTTGAAACTGCACCACGACTATTGGGTGTCACTCACTGCTGCAGTCTCTTTCTCTTGGGACTGCTGCCGTCTCTCATTCTTCTTCACCAAATACATTTGCTGGTGCACAGTGCAGGACTCCCCCCATCCCTTTGGGCTGCTGCCTTTTTCCCCTTCTATTTTCCTCCCTTATAGCTCTAGCAGTCCGTGCACACTTGGGTTTTGGTACATCCCTTACAACATTTGTTGCCTCTGAGGAAAGGATGATGTCCCAGTGACCTGGGCAGCACTCCCACTTCCTCCCTCTTCTTGGTGATGGAGCCTGTGGGGAGGGGAGGGTCTGAAGAGATGGTTGGGTTTGAAGCAATACTGTCATTTTCTTGCTGCCTCTGCTGCCCAAGCAGGGGAACTAAAATCATGTTTTTCTGTCTCAGCCACAGAGCAACAACAAAACCAGTATAGTAAGCACTGCAAAAGAAACACCCCCAGTGCAGACGTCCATGGTATCTTCCCCAACCGCTTTTTTTTTCTGTTTGGTTTAATTTTGATTCCGTCCTCTCCCCTTCTCTCCTTCCCCCCCATCCTGAGTGCTGCTTGTGCTGCTCTGTTCCAGCTTGTGTTTTGGCTTCGTTCTGTCTGTGTCCCTATGCTGCTGTGGGGCCTAATCACAGCCTCACAGGCTTTGGGGTGGGGGTGCTGAGCAGAGCTGTGGTTGGATGTGGGGATCGCAGCTTGCCTGGACTTCCCCTTGTGCCATCCCTGTATAGTTCTGTGTGTCCTGTTCAACTGTTCCTGCTGGCTTGGGGGAGGCTGATTTGGAAGGAGGATAGAGTGGCAAGCTCCATCCACTCTTCAACACCCAGGAAATGGAGGATGGACTTCAGGACACCACAGAAGAAAGAGCAGGCAAAGGAATCCTTTGATGGCCCATTTGGCCTGCTTAGTTGTGTGGTTGATCCTCTCCAGCTTGCTGACTTGCTGGGCTAGCATTTTCTGTTTGGGCAGTGTGCAGCGGACTTCTTAGGGTGCCCTGTGCCTAGTATGTTTAGTGGCACAGCTCGGTGTGGTCTGCCTCAGTATGCTTTGGAAGATCAGGCAGCAGCGCAATGGGTGACAGCAGCGGATGGGCAAGTGTATATCACTGCACGGTCGCAGGCCCTGGAGCCCTCCCTCAGCCACCTTGAAGGGGTGACAGCAGTGGGAGGAGATGGTGCAGGATCCTGAAGTCTTGTCCTGGTAATGAAGGGATGAGTGCAGGAGCTAGTTAGTGCCCATAGGAATGATAGCTGCTCTTTGTTGTATGTCACTGGAGAGTTGGATTTGGCATTTGGGTGGGGGGAAGGGAGGTTTCATGGTTTTGTTGTTTGCTGTAGTGCAGAGGGTTCTTGGGACACTTCATAATTTTCTGCTTTCCCTTCACTGTCTTTGTTCATTGTGGTTTTGATACTGAAGAAGCCATTCTAAATTATTAATTATTGTTGTTATTGAAATTGGATTTAATTTTAAAAACTTTTTGAAAAACATACTTTTTTTCCACAGCCCAATTCCCTGGGCAGCCCCTCTCTGAGAGGAATTGAGGTGGCCTGGATCATCCCCTTCTTATTATGGAAATTATGAATGTCCCTTTTTTTTTTTTGGCTAAAATGCCGAGCAAACTTTCAAAAAAAATGGGAGACAAAGGCCCCAGCCTGGAATTAATCTTTCCTCTCCTTCTCCTGAAGCATTTGCCAGTCAGGGTGCTGCTCAGGGGTCGCTACTTGACTAACGGCTGCAGAGAGTGCAGGCTGGCTGCTCAGTTGCCATCTGACGTTTGTGCCAGCCTCATTCACTAGAGGCAAATTGGGAATTGGGGGCAACTGCAGGGGAGCTGGGGGCTTTGTCTCCTTGCATCTGTAGCTTTTAGTGCAGCCTCTCTCTTCAGGAAACCGTCTGTGCAGGAAGTGTGTGCGTGCGCACGCAAGCACACATGTGCTGTTTGGAGTTTGTGGTTTGAGTTACTTTGTTTTGTCAGTCACCTTTTCTCCACTTGCTGGGGAGTGAAAAGAAATGAGAGAATGCTTTAGGACTGGAGTTTAATGATTCTTCCATCCTTTCCTAGGAGCCTCAAACAACTGTTGTCCATAATGCTACAGATGGCATAAAGGTAAGGGATGTGGGAGTGTTGCCAGCAAAACCTCTGCTTCTCTCTTGTTGTTCTTGTCTTCGGGTGTCTTTCTTCGGTTTCGACCTTTCTGACGTCTGGTTTGTAGCATGATCCTGAATCCTGCTGGCAGTAGAGTGGGAGGGTTGTGTTGTATAGCTGTGGATCTCTGGAAGAGGCTGTGTAGGGACAACTGTTCAGGTACTATCAACTCTTTCCTGCTGTGGTGTGTAATCATCACTCTCTTATATGTGGGGTGGAAGAGAAGATACAGGCACTTAAGTGCTTTGTGTTGTTTGGGTTTTTTCTTCTGGAAATGCAGAACTGTTCCTCTGAGAAAGCCTTAGAAGCCTTTCTTTAGTTCCTTGTGGCTGTTCTTCCAAACAGAAGCAGCTGCCATTTTATCTCATTTGACAGAGTTTGGTGACTTCTGTCCCTGTAAAAGTTCTGGGTGGATGGCTTTGAACGGCTTAAACACACAAAGCTGAGCAGAGATGCTGTTAAGCTTTGCTTAATATTCGTCCTGCTTCCATCCACATCTTCTTTGCATCATGCTCTCCCTGCCAGCTCTGCTGATGTTTTTGCGCTTTTCCCCATCTTCCTTCACCAACAAGTCAAACTATTTACTCATGCTCCTGACCGCTGATGCCTGGTAATGCTCTGTTCTGCCGTGCAGGGTTCCACAGAGAGCTGTAACACCACAACTGAAGATGAGGATCTGAAAGGTAGGTGCTTTGCCTGCAATTTCTAATACAGTTAAGTGCAGGCAGGGGGTCCTGGAGGTTCAATCATTGCCCTGAACTAGCTTCCCAGATCTCTGTCTGACTCGGCTCATAAATTTGCCATGATGCTGTCATCCCTGTCACAGTGGGACCATGTATTGGGGAACCAGCTGACTTGGTCCCTGTGGCATATAAACACGGTTTGCCCCAAGCTAATTTGGTTTTGTCTCAGACTTGGAATTCTTTTCTTGCAAATATCATAACCTGTTCATCTCCATAATCTGTTCCAGGCTTGGAAAATCCCTACCAGTCCCTTGAGGTTTGGAGTCTGGTTGTGGTTTTGTCCTTCCCTGTAGGTTACAGGCAGTTGAATCCTCTCTGTTACTGCTCAGTCTCCTTCTCACCCCTTTCTGGGAATCTCTTTAGTGACATGCACATACTTCCCTCTGTATTTTTTTTCTCTTTGGGTCTATTTTTTGATTCTAAGATGAGGATCGTTCTCAGCCTGTTGTCTCTGAATGGAAATTATTTTTTCATGTCCTTGAGTGAGATATCAGAGGGAGAGGCTGAAAGAGATTTCACACCGTTCAGTGACCGTATCATAAATATTCTGAGCTTGTAAAACTCTTCAGAAGGAGCTCTGAGTCCCGTATCTGCTCATGCTGCTTGAGCAGCTGTCCTTTTCCTGACCTCCTGAAGAAGGATGAGCAGACATTTTCCTGAATGAGCAGATTTGGGATGGGTGAATGCAGTTTGCATTCTGAGGCAAGTAAATTAATAGTTTACATTTTGAGGCAGAGGTATATTCTCATTCTCCCTGTAGTCAATCTGAGTTACATACCCAGGGAAAAACAATGCTGACCCTGTGGTGTAAGCAGCAATGTCACCTCTGTCAGCTGGGCTAGTCCCTGGTGCTCTTCCTGTGGCTCATCACAAGCTGCTGGCGCCTCTTCTGAGAAGTCACAGGGAGCAGAAACACATGCCAGTGAGTGAGTGATCTCTGCAATACGGATTGTTTCAGATAAGACCTGGCCTTGTTGCAGGGCAGTACTCTAGTTGCCACATTTTCACCAGACCGTGCTCCGTGGTTTAAGAACGTAGCTTTGAAGGAAGGGAACAGGATGGTTTTGGTAGTGTGGTAATGACATTGATTGATCTATTCTCTGCTGGATATCCATCCAGAACAGGTGTTTGTCCAGAACCTTGTCTCCTTTGGCAGCTTTTGTTTAGGAGAGGTCTCAGACTTGAGCCAGTTGAGCCAACGGGTCCTCTTAAGTTGGGAATACAAATGCTGTGAGGAGAGAAGGGCTAGGACTGGAACAGAAAGCAGGGGGAAGGAGGGCAGCGGGCCAGGGCTAATCTGCCAAGAATTGTTTAGGGCTACATTGCTGCAGATCAAACCCAAGGCGGGCCGGGGGGGCAGAGGTTAGAAATGTTTGTAATAATTTTAATAGAGCATTTGAATGGCGGTTGGCAGGGAAGGAGCTTGCACAGTAATGGTTTGTGCTATGTCCAGCTCTGGTAATTTTAGTGGTTAAGCTTTAAGTGTAGCAGTGTTCACGTGTGGCTTTTCAGCTCCTGCCTGAGCTAAATCAAAATTAAATCAACCGAAAGGTTTAGTGGTGGTGGAGTTGTTGGTGTTCTGCACAGCCGTGGGTGGCTCTGGGAAAAGGGAAGTGCTTGTGCAATTCCTCTGCCAACTTATTTTCAGTAGACAACAGGTCTGTTTTGCTGCAGTGTAGGAGACATCATCTTGATCCATCAGTGACAGTTGCCTAGCGAATATGTTGTTTCCACCGTGGTGGGGCTAAAGGCAACAGCCTGACACTGGTCTCATTCTAAATTGCACAGCAGGTCCATGTTGTAGAGCTGTCTACTTGGCTTTGCCCTGGAGAATACTCCTGCATGTTCTGTGCCCAGCATTGTGGTTTCTTTAATGTTCTCCTATTTCCTTTCTCTTTTTTATTTACTGAACTTGCGTGTTTTGTTTGTGTTTGTGTTTTAATCCCTGCCATGCTAGCTCCCCCTCTCTCCACCGGGGACGGCAGCTCAGTGCTTGAAGGACGGAGGCACAGTGAGAGCAAAACACAGACTGAGTCCATGCAGTCCCAGCTTTCTCTCTGTTTCTCAGCCAGTAAGTCCAGGGGTGCAGTGCTTCATGGCATCTTTTTCCACCCCTCCCTCCACCTTACCCATTTCTCCTTCCCCAAGATTTTTCCTTTCCTCAACTTCCTTCCAGAACATTGTGGGTTGGTTTTTCTTTTTTTTTTCATTTCCAGTACTCCAGAATAAAAAGAAATCATATCCCTTCCTGCAAAATGCCCTCCTTTGCACACTGAAAATTTCCAAACCTTTCCTTCCCTTTTGGAAAAAAAAAAAAAAAAGAAGGAACCTCATCCTAGCTAATTTCATTCCCTTGTGTTCATCTGGGTGAGATGTGGAGTTCTCTGCAGAGACACTGCCTTTTGGGGTCTCCTTGGGCAAGTCACTGCATCTCTTAGTTTTCCTTGTGGTCAAGTGGCCCAGCGGTGCAGATCTGCTTACACATGAGGGTGAATTCAGTCTCCTGTGTCAAGAACTTCTGAGCACCCCAGACATGGATAGTGCTTAGGAAATACAGAAATCCAGTTTTTACAGACTGCTTCAAGGATGCTTTGGAAGGGAGGCTGTGGCTGCTGGAAAACCCCTCGCATTTCTGAATCTGCTGTCAGTTGCCCTGAGTGAAAATCCTTGGATAATGTTGGCTCTGAGGGACATTTCTCTGTTGTGAGCTTTACATTGTGTATCTGTCTTGCTAGCTCAGTTAGCTGGTACCATGGTTAGTCTGCTGGTTATGGTACTGTGTGCCTGATCTCTCCTGAACGGGCTGGGCTGCCTCTGTAGGGGAGCAGGTAGCTGAAAAACTCTGAAAATGGACATGAAAACAGCTAGTAGGCTGGAAAAAAAAATCTATGTGGGATTCCCAAACTTTCCCCTACACAGACATACAGTACTAGCTGCTAATATAAAGCTATAATGGAAGGATCTTTAATATGAGCTGGGACTGCCTGGAGTATTTGATTCCATTCAGGTCAGTCAGGGAAGGAAAGAACAGGCATGCCCTCTTCTGTCTGCCTCTGTCCTCCTTCCCTGGTTTCCTGCACACAGCAGCAGTGTCTCATAGGATGCAGCAGTTGGAGCCTCTGTTACTTTTTCTTGAAGTAGCTCTAAAGGTGTCAAGCTGCTGGTCTGTGAGGTGCAGTGGGAAGGGTGTTTTGCCCAGCCAGAATGGAAGGGAAATGATCTCTTCTAAAGTCCTTTTTGCTGTGGACTGTCCATCACTGCTTTCTTGTTAACTCCTTCTTGCTCATAGCAAGGCCCTGCTTGGTACACTGAGGAGTGCTGAATCGCTGCGTCTCTGCCAAGTAGAGCAGCATTCTCCCACCCCACTCCTCTCCAAGTTGGGATCTGCAGTGATTTGGATGTCCTACTTTCTTTCCCTTTCACTCAAATCTCGCACTTGCCCTCGTGCTGCTCTGGCACTACTCTGACCAGTGCTTTAGGTCACCCTCAAACTACCTCCAGCAGCATTAGTGTGATTCCTACTGTGCTGTGGGGGTCTTCTGCACCGGTGCCAGGGTGGTCCCCTCTGTGTGGTGTCCAGCCCAGCCCACGTGTGACAGAGGCAGGAGAGCAGGTAGAGAGGTTGCTGGTTGTCTCTGTGTGCTGACGGGTTGGGGCTGTGTGTGTTTGTACTTCTCTGTTGGTTTTTATTTTGCTTTCTGGTTTTTTGTTTGTTTATTATTTTAATGCTTACATTTGTTTTGCAGCTACACAGTCTTGTGAAGAGAAGCTTCTTGCCTGGGACAGCCCAGGGCAGACATTGGAGTTAGAGCGTGCTCGGTCGGAGCCTTTGCTAACTCCAGTAGTTCCCTTTGTACTTAACCGCGCACCGTGTAAGTTAGCAGCTGCGGAGCCGTAGTGGAGTAGTGCGATTAATACTAGTTACGTAGATGCAAAGCCCCCCACCTCTGCGCCCCTCGGGCCCCGGCCGTCCGGGAGGGGGCGGAGCGCCCCTCTGAGCCGGGTGCTGCCGGCGGGAAGCACGGG
>VZTU01016259.1:226106-240444 GCA_013400835.1 Zapornia atra
AGCCCGAAAGCCGCCCCGCGCCGCGGGGGCACCCGGCAGCGAGCTCTGCCCGGTGCTGCGGCCCAGCGCCGCTAAAGGTGCTGCCGTGGGCCCCTCTGGCGACGCCGCCGCGGCAGCGCTGGCGGGGCGCGGTACCGGGGCGGCCTCTGAAGTTGCTCAAAAAAGGCAGTAGAATAGCCGTGTGTGACTCGTACCCGTGCTGGTGCATGCTTGCCTCCCTTTTGTGCCTTTCCGCAGTACCAGGTAGGACGCCCCGTGGATTCATCGGGGGTGGTGGGTGCAAGGGCCTGACCCCGTGACACCGCAAGGCACGCTGTCCTTCGGAAGAACGGGTCACCTGCTGTGTGCCGGTTGTAGCTCGGGACATGTAGTAAAAGCAAGAAGACGAGCACAGTCTGATGGGATGGGCTGGTGTTGAAGGATCGGGCTGCTGCTGCTGCTGCGTAGTGACATTTAGGAAGGGGATGCAAATCTCCTTGGGATGAGTCAGCACGCGGTGGCTGTGGTCTGCAGATTTCCTCACTCCTCCCAAATAGAGCCTTTCCCATGGATTCTGTGTTCCAGAATAGGAGGAAGGTTCAAGAAGTAGCTCTGCTTCATGCAGAAGCGATTCCGGATGACTTGTGTGTCAAGACATTTTTTACAAGAGAAATATCCCACCCCAGACATCTTTCCAATGTGTGGAAGTGCATACAGCCTGAATGGCAAAACCAGCTCCTTTACTCTGATGAGCCAGATGTCCCCTATCTGAGATGTTTCTCTGGCTGGCTGAGTGGTATAATTCTCTTAATTAATTTCTAGAGCGGGTGTAGAAATCTTTCCTAGCCAGTGAGATTATCATCTTGTTGCTCTGCAGCTGCACTTCCCAGTGGTGGGATGAGATGCACATGTAGATAGACATTTACAGGACAGAGCAGTTCAGAGTAGCATCTTCTGGCATTTAGAGTGGAATTCAGCTTCCCTGACTTGGACATCTAAAGATAGTGAGTTGGATTTAGACATCATAGCCCTAATCCTGGGTGTCTGAGATGTGTCAGGTGAGACTTCCAGAACTGCCTGTATTTCTTTCAGGGCTAAGGGACAAATACTCAAGTGACTGGTTCCAGTTCAGACACCCTATTTTAGATGCCTAAGAACAGATAAATTTCCCTTCTGGTGGTAAGAGTTCTAAGTTACTTGGTAACATTGAAAGTAATGCTAGAGCACCTCCTAAATGCTTATATAATGTGCAGGATATTTAACTATAGGGGAAATGTGGGGAAGGCTGCAGAGATGTGAGGGTGTGCGGACAGGGTCAGGCATGTAAAGGGTGCATATACATAGCTGTAGAACTAAATTATGTTATTTAACAGAGCTGATGCAAACCTTGCTAGTGTTAGGGACTCTTGAGATCAGTGAGTGTTGGAACACTTCAGAGGGGATGGGGCCTGGGCTGTGGAAAATCAAGAGAAGAGAGTGCAGTGGTGCTGGCTAGAGCGGGGACAAATAATAGTAGGCAGCTGGCACCTGTCTTCATTCATCTTGAGTCCAGTGTACTGGGTTGGGTTAATGGCAGTGCTGTCAGTGCTGAAAAGAGTTGTGTGTAGGGATTGGTGGAAGCTAACTGCCTGAAGAACAGGGTATGCACTGGTACATAGCTTAGGACCTGTTCATCCAACCCATCCATCCTGCTGTGGTTGTCTTTCTAGCTTGTGGAAGTCATCCCTACATGTCCCAGTTGCTTGTTTGCAGCATTCATGATAGCTGAGGTATTGGTGATGGTGATAGGCAAGTTGTTGGGAGACTTTTTCCAATTGGCTTGATCTCTGTAGTCGCCATTTGTATGTGACTACTGTGGTGAAGGGTTTCCACGCCTTAAGCTGCCGGACAAATGCTTCACATTGGCAGGTTCACTGACATTCATTGGTCAGACACCTCAGAAGCACCTCAGGCTGTCATTCAGGACAGACCTCTGGTGCCTTAGACCTTTCTAGAGAGAAAAAAAAAATTAAAAATTGAACGACATCTTTATTTCCTTTCTCCCTGCATTATGGGATCACCATTCCCCTTTCATACCACTGCCCCTTTACTCTCATGTGGATGGCTGTCATTACTGCATATCTTCAGAATGCAGGGAGCAGCATCCTATGAGGTCTAGACTAAAGGTGCTCTGCAAATTGCTTGTAGGAAGCACCCATTAGCCCCATATTCCCACTGAAGTCTTATGAACAGTTAAATTGCTCTTTCTTCTTGTTTGCAGTGCGTAAGCAAGAGATCATAAAGATAACAGAGCAGCTGATAGAAGCCATCAACAATGGAGACTTTGAGGCTTATACGTAAGTACAGATGTCTTCTGACAGGTTGTTTATCAGTTTGCAGGCAAGTGATGTTCTGGCTCCTGGGTATGAGTTGTCGAGCAGTCCAGGATGGTAAAAAGTTTTACACTTTTTAGCCTACATCAGTTAGGAGTAGGGATATGGTAGAGCTCTCTAAATGAACATCAAATAGAAGTCAGGTAACAAACAGCAACAGGAATGACAAAAGGAAAATGTCCTGGCTTTGTAAGAGGGAGGGGAGGGTTGGGCGGGCAGGGGGAGGGGAGAGCAGTGAGATAGATGGTCAGAAAGAGAATGAAAAAGGCTTGTTTTATGTGAAATGCCAACACCAGCATCATCAGGTGTTGCAGGAGGACTGAGACCTCCAGGAACCTATTCTTTGGAGTAGCAAAATAGGTAGACACAGAGTGTGAGTCAAATGCCGTACCAGCACTTCATTGTGTAAATAACCCTTGGGCTGAAATGCAGACTGTAAACCTGTGGTGCTTTTCTTTGCAGAAAAATCTGTGATCCTGGCTTGACCTCATTTGAACCTGAAGCACTGGGGAACCTGGTTGAAGGAATGGATTTCCATAAGTTTTACTTTGAGAACTGTGAGTGGGTAGATTTGGTAATACCAACAGCTTTCTCTCTAGTCTTCCTTTATGCCATATTTTGTTGGGGGAAACTGCCCTTAATTTTTAGTGGCTAACAGAACCAGCAAGAGCTCCATTGTGCACTGGTTTTGATGCATTCCTAAGAGCCACGATGCTTTACCTCAAAAGCCTTTTCCAGTGACCATTTCAGTATAGGCATACGATTTGCCTGGTGCAGGTATTTTGTAAGCGTGGACTGTAGGAGCTTTGTCTTCAGGCACCAGATTTCCTACTGATATGGAAATGGAAAAAAAAGGCATGTTTTTATGGAAGAAACCTGTGTATTCTTGGGGTAGACATACTGAATGGTCAGACATAAAGATAGTGATACACAAATCAGTCACACCGTCATTTTGAGCTTTCCCTGGATGGTTTCAGATCTCTAGCACCTAATGAACTTTTTATGTGGCTACAAGGGTCACCGTGTCCACCTGGGGCTGGAAAAAGAGTTGGGAGAAATGCTCTAATTTATACTAGTGGATTTACCTGCTTTCCTGGATGTTCCCTCAGAATGAGATAATTGAAATTTAAATCCTGATGTATTTAATTTGTTTTATTTTTATAGTTAGGTCAAGGTCCTTAGTATAGGCAATTCCTGGTGCTCAAAGTATGCAGAGACTTGTCTTTCTCAAAAGCCTGTTCTGGAGTGATTTTTATACTTCTCTGAGGTGTGTTCATATTTAATGTAAGTTTAGTTTAAAGATATCCTGATTATTGACTCATTTTCAACAATATTCTGTAATTAAAAGATTTTTTCATATAACTGAAGAAACAGCAGCACTGATGGTGAAAATGTGGCGAGTATGCTTTGCAGAAGAAGTGGGAGCAAAGGGGCCAGGGAATTCTAGGCAATAAGAAGTGCACAGTTCCTAAGGAGAAGAATAGGTGATAGGGGAAAGAATTGCTTGGAGTTTGCCTGGGAAATTGCAGGAGCAATTTTAATTGTATCCCAGAATCCAGTGGAAGGTGAATAGAATACGAAAGATGGAGGATGTTAGAGAGCTTTTACTACTTAGTAGTAAAATGAAGCTGATGGTTTTTGCATGTTCTGCCAGTACTGTCGAAGAACAGCAAGCCAATACACACCACCATCCTGAACCCCCACGTCCACGTCATTGGCGAGGACGCTGCCTGCATCGCGTACATCCGCCTGACACAGTACATCGATGGCCAAGGCCGGCCCCGCACCACGCAGTCTGAAGAGACCCGCGTCTGGCACCGCCGAGACGGCAAGTGGCTGAATGTCCACTACCACTGCTCTGGAGCTCCTGCAGCACCTCTCCAGTGAGGATCAAATACGGGTAGGGACCATCAGGGAAGGAGTATATCATACACCCAGCTAAGGCTGCTCTATGTGGGAATTCAGTATTCAAGGCTGTTTGGCTGGCAATGAGAGAACCATTGTCAGTTGTCTGCAGGCTAAAAACTTCTGTTGATCAGTCAATGTTGCTTTCTCTAAGCCCTGTCCTCTAGACTCGGCATGATTATCTGCTGCTCCTGAGAAACCCCTGTTGTGTGCCAGACAGTTGTTCCTGTGCATAGCTACTCCAGTAGCAGCAGTGCCTCCTCCCAGGTACACAGCTCTGTGCTGGGACACAGTGTTAATCCAGAGCAGAGAGGAAGAGTATCTTGTGCTGTGCGTGTGCTTGCCAGCTGTCAGGGATCTGCCATTACCTGCTGGTGATTTCAGACAACTTTTTTTGATGAGAATCATATTCTAGACAGGATATTGTAAAAATCCAGGCAAAACAATTTCTTTGTCATAAGGATAAAGATTTATTCATACACACTTTACTACTGATTTTCTGACTAGCAGAAGCTATTCAGTGTACAATGTCGAGAAAGCTCAGGAAAAAACCAATCTAAACAAATAAGAATGTTGGAGGAGTTAAAATATCTCCCCAGTTACCTTGCCACAATTCAGCATTGGAGGAAACTTTGATTATGAAATACGTTATGAAGAAGCAATTGTTGCTTGTGCCTGAAGAGCAGATCGATTTATTTCTGCAGCATTTAGACATTTTTATTTATTGTCTTACTGGTTTCTTCTATATATAAATTCTGCCTCTTTTTTGTTTATGCTGAAGTATACATCACATTCATTTTAAGGATCTAAGTTTCCTAATCTTAGGATATTTTTACTAAAGATTTTTGTATTTAAGAGCAAACACAAAAAAAATTTACACCTGAGACACAAGCTTTTTTTAATGTGGTCCTTTGAGGAGGAGCCACTCAAGTATAGTTACTACTTGAGTCCTAGTCTTGTGTACTGCTTGGGACTATGTCAAGAGCAGTTTTTATTCTTATGTGTTGTGAGGATTCAACTCTACTGAAGGCAACAGAACAGAATGCTACCGATCACAAGCGAACTACAAAGGTCACAGGTGGAACTTGAAAAGCAAAAGCCAGTTGGGGGCACCAGATGCAGGGAAGCTTTCGAGAGAGCTTAATCAACTGAATTTCCAGGGAGTAAGGCTGTGAGAAGGATAAAGCTCTTGCAGGGAGACAAAGAAACAAAATTGCTTGCATCATTTTTATCTCAGAGATGCTGAGGGAGACTTCTGTCCTGAATTTGACCCCAAAAAAGATGTAGAAGAAATTATTCATTTCAAGGTTGGTATGGCTTAGTGGCTATGCCTAAAAGCTCTGAGGAAGCTTAGGAATGGAGAGTCTTTGCTGCTACTGAAGAGGTATGTTTCCTTGACTTAGCTGGCTGCTGAAATGTTGCACTTCCTCCAAAAGTATGTGCTGGAGGGTTTCTGAAAACTGCATAGCAGAAGCCATTTCCAAACCACAAAATGTTGGTTAAAACAATATTTTTAAAAGCCTATAAACTAAACTGAAGTTGAAATATTTGCATGCATTTCTGGGTCCTGAAGAAGGTATAACCACGTGCAACTACAAGTCGGGTCAGTGTGGGCAGCCCTTACCTAAACACATTGAATCATTTTTGGGAGCAGCACTGGGCCATGTGCAGTGGAACGGTAAGGATGAAGAAGAAATGAGATGAATAAGAATGCTTGAATAAAAATCAGTGATTTCTTCTCACCTGGAGGCAGAGTTCAGTTTAGGGTAAGACATCTTGAAAGGAGACTGCAGCAGGAAAGAAGTTTGAGGTTAATCAGAGGACATCCGCATAAAGAGAGAGTAGGAACAAAGAAGGGAGAAGCCTAGTAAGAGAGTTTGCATCAAAGATTTGCAAATTAACAGACCGTAGAAAGATGATTTTTTTTCTTGGCTACCCTTTCATGGCAGGACAACGCTAAGCAAACATGAAAAAAAAACCCAAACAAACAAAAACAACTTAATAGTGATCAAAAAAAGCAGTCATTAGGGCAACTTTGCAGAACTGCAGAAAAGCTCATACATTTGTTTAGGTAACAGGAATATTCAGAGACAAAAATCGAAGATTTAAAAAAAAAACCCAAAAAACTTCCAGTTCAAGGCAAAAGCCAATTGGAGCTGAAGCAGAAACTGCTTAAGACCAGAGCCTTTGATCAGGCCTTGGGAAACTTCTTTGACTTCTGGGACGTGTCACTATTAGGTAGTGGGCCCAAGTCTCCTCCAATTAAGCCAGTAATTCCTTTTGGCAAGTAGTTAACTTTCATCGGCACACTTGGCCACCTGGGAGGGAAAGTGTGTGCCTCTTGTCTTCCTGGCTCTCCTCGTGAGCCCCAGCCTGTGTTGTGCTAGGAAGGGTTTCTGCCTGCACCAAACAGCCTGTATGAAATATGTTTTCTTTATTGTGTACAGCTAATGTTTGGCTTTATTTCCTTCCATCTTCCATCCCATTCTTCCCTCTCCTTTCTGGGTGGACGCTACCTCTTCCTGACTGCAGCAAGTTGTGGAGATACTCAGCTGGAGGGCAATATCTTCTTAGCAAGAGCTCTGGAGTGCCTGAGTGACAGCAACGGTCATGTCTGTTTTGACATTAAAAAAAAAATAAATACAAATTACAAACAGGCAGCAGCCAAATGCACGAAACCCTGCATGCATCTGATGCTCCAGGCGCTGCCTTTCTGTTGTTTTCCATGGATCCATCGTGTCTGTTTCTGCTGTACGAAGGTGTTTTTAAATCTAAAAAAAAAAAAAAGACATGTTGTTTGTATAAAATAATAAAAACCAGGAATAATGCTAAATAAATGACAGATTATCCAACATGCCCCCTCCCCCAGGGCTAAAAAAAATGGCAGCAGCTGGAACATCTTTCAGAAATGAAGTGAGGGGGAAAGCAAAAGTGAAGGAGAGAGAAAGAGAGAGGGAGAGCAAAAAAGGAGGCAGCTTGAGCAGCGGATGGCTGAACTGTTCTCCACAAAGCCACGGTGGAAGTTAACATGGCGTTCAGGTTGTGCTGCGACTTCAGCCGGTGAGAGGTGGCAAGGAGACCCCAGAGGAGCCAGTGTGAAGACTGGGGTTCAAGAGAGAGGAGGTACTTCTCTTCCTATTGCCTGGCAGACTGACTTCAGCCTGAGTTGTTTCTTCGATTTCTGCACAGCAGGAACGCTATGGAAAGCTGGTTGCTCGGCTGCTGGATCCCAAAACAGACTTTTTTTTTTAAAGAAAAAAAAAAAGGAATGTTGATTTAAAACTAAAGGTGGAAGTAGGGATTGGAAAAATGGGTTTAAGTGAATATAACTTAAATAGAAGCTTGCTCTTCAGAAATAACTGGTTTTAGAAACAGCCACTACCTGGCCAAACACAGAGGTTTGAAGCCAGCTTATTTAATTTAACAAAACAAAAAAAAGCATTGCATCAAGAGCAGAGGTTTTAGAGGAAGAGGGTACATGTATGAGACTTTTTTTTTTCCTTTCTAGTAGCATAGTTGGGATCCACAGTGCTGCAGAACACGTGTTCGTTAGGAAGCAGACAAAAACCTTAGTGTTATGTTCTTCATGAAGACTTGCACATACACTCCTATATGAGGCATAAATAGCGTGTGTTTTTTATACTGAAATATATGCACCCATAGAATCAAAGGGGTTCCCTGGCCTCCTGTTTGATTTGTTTGGTCTCTGAGTAAAATAGCAGTGGGAGCCAGCAGCCCCAGCCAGGTGCTTCTCCCCACCATGAACCCATCTGATGTTTGTAAGTGTCATGTTTCCTAGTGTTTATTTGGGTAATTTTTCTATTTTTTACAGTGATGTCGTAACACAGAAAACTATCAGATCAGAACCTCAAAAGTTGTAGCTGAAGGACTCTAGGCCACCTCCCTGTGTTGCCTCTGGGTGTTAGATGATACCTCATGAAGCAGAGGGAAAAGGGAATTAGCACATGTGATCTGATGTTTGTCCTTTGGGACTATTCATGTTCCATATTTCTTTGCTGCAAGAGGAGTCCATTTCCTTTATTCATTGGGTGGGGAATGTGGAAGTGTTTTGTTAACCTTATCAAGGAGGGAGCCTAGCCCCAAGATGGTGATGGCCTTTGGGGTGGACATGATAGGATTTGTCTTGACCAAGAGAAGGCATCACTTGCAGAAACTGGGATGGCTTTTACCTGAATTTCTGTCTACCCCTAATCATTTTCTGGATCTCTCAAGGGAGTTAAAATTGACCGCATTGACAGCGTGCTAGATGTAAGGCAAACTTTTTACAGACTATGGAAGAGAAGAAAGGTAATTTGGAATTTTAATCCTTAACTTGATGCAGTAAATAAAAGCTGTTGCACAAACTGCAGCAGTGGTGCTCCAACAGATAGCTCTCTGCTCCCTTAGAGAGGTGCTATCAATGCACACCAGGATTATATCCGCTAACCCCCGATAAAGGAAAAGACCATCCACACTTCCCAGGTTTCTTTCTTTCCTCCCTCCACACCACTCCCCCCCCAGGGAGGAGTGTGGGGACTGAACCCATGAAGGCAAACACTAGATTTTTTTTTGAAACTTTTTTTTTTAAGACAGCACTAAGCCAGTGAGTGAAGTGTAAAAGTGAAAAGCCTTGATATTTTATTCAGCTTTTTTTTTTTTGAACCACAAAGAGAAAGCAAACAGGAGATTAAAATTATGCCATTTAAAAAAGATAAATACAAAACATTATGCATGCCTTCTTTAGGTCTGGTCTTCCTTGTCTCTTTACCTGATTGATAATTAAAAAGAAAACCCTCTGTATTAAGTACCTGCGTCTTTCAGAGAAAATTTAAAAAGAGAACTGTTGGGTTTTTTGGTTTTGCACAGTCTTGGAGACAAACTCTCTTTGGGGTTTGTTGGGGTTTTTTTTTTTTTGTTTTGTTTCCTTTTAAGTTAATGAAAACCTTAGCTTGGTATGGCCATTATCAAACACAGCTGTACACCTTTAGCATTCTTAATGTTCTCTTATGGGGCTAATATAAGCATCTATATAATATATATTATAAATATCACATTTTAAACAGGAAATGGAAGGCATTTGATGCAGAATTTTTGCATGATATAGAAATAATTAAAGTTAGCTAGTGTTTGTTTGTTTGGTCTGAATGTTGGTAGAACCTTCATAGCTTTGTTACAATGAAACCTTGAACTGAAGATATTTAATAAAATAACATTTAAACAGTGCAAAGGTTTGTGTGTCATATTTATCTCTTAAGCCATGGGACATTGTGGAATTGGCATTTCTGGGATAAGGGTCAATCCACGAAGATTATTTTTTGTCTTGTGTCAGTAAATCATGTGACTTTAAAATGTCATGTTTAAAAAACAAAAAAGGTAAGTGGTGCATACTGAAAATGAGAAAGTATTAGTGTGGACAGAAACAAAGGGACATCAGAACCTGTTAAAATCAACTTTGTGGCATTTCCCTGACAGATCATGGGGAAATGTTGCTTCTGCTCGGGACAGCCTAACCATTGGCTAGCCTGGGCTGTTACTTCTTGGTCAGCGTTCTCCTCACCAGTACTTCAGAGACTCTGGGAGAAGCCATCTTGCCTTTAGCTTTGCCTGATGTAACCCTGTGGAGCTCGCGTTGGGTGGCAGCTCTCGTGTTTGTGAGCCTGGTGCATTCTGTGTCCCCGCTGGGACGCTCCTGTGGAGGCACAGCTCAAACCACTCGCCTGTACAAATCTGCCTGGTCCAGCAGTGTAAGCAGTTAAAAGTTGGTTGGGTTTAGCCTGTTCTGTTTCTATACTGCCTCTTGTGACGAGCATTCGATTTATACTCCTTTAGCTAGGCTTTGTTCCACGCAGGCCCTCACAGCTTTGGCATTTTTCCTTTATTTCCCACCTTGCTGTCTCTGTGCTGTGCTCTGAAGGTGAGCCTGCAGCATGTGCCACCCCTGCCTTCTCTGAGACCCCTTCCTGGCTGGCCGGTGGGGACAGAGATGCTTTCCTGCATCTTCCGCACAGCTGAGGTGTGTGGAGTCTGGCACAGTTCCTGCTGTGATGGCACTGGGGACGCGCATCTTGTTTGGGTACTGGCTGCAGCTAAACCGTGAGTGGCTCTAGCTGGCATTTGGGGCGCGGTTTGGCTGGCCTCCCCCTCCCCTGAGCTCTGCCCAGGTGCATCTGGGAAGCACTGCAGATGGGAGGGGGTGGCTTTGCCTCATCGCCGAAAGGGTTCAGTGTGCTTAATCCCCTTTAACTGCAGCAATTACCTAGTAAATAGGTGTCAGTTGCTGCTGTTTAAAGAGATGATTGCTTTTGCTGCCTGATGAAACAGAAGGAAAATTGTCCTTAGTGTTTAAAGGGAGAAGGTAAGAGTTTTACAGCCCACTTCACAGGGACTGAAGACGATCTGTTCATGGCCAGGAGAGGGGTATCCTGCTATTACGGAAGCAAGCAGAGGTTCTGCTATCATTTCTGACATCCAAGGCAGCATCGGGCAAGGCCCCTCCCGAAGCAGTTAATGATCGTTGAAGAAATGTTGCGGTATGATCCAATATACACTAGGAAAATACTCGTAAAGTTAGTGGTGATTTTCCGTGTTCTTACTGCTCTTTTAACCAGGACAAGCGTTATTGAAACACTTGCTGAAAGCACAATACTCAGACTAATGCTTATGTCAGGAATATTTATGTGGCATGTATATTGATGGGGATTCTCAGAGGGTTCCTGTGTAGATATGTGATTTAAGTACATTTTTAAAAGCTGATGGTGTTCCATTTCAGCTGTAATGTACGTGCCTTTACCACTAAGAGCAACCGCTCTACTAGTCAGTCTTGGGCAGGGCACTGGATCAACTAACCGAAGGGACAGAGTCTGCTCCAGAAGGGGTTCCTGTCTTATGTTTTCTTGTGTGTTGCCTGACAGCAGGGATTGGGCGTGGTACTCATCTGCGATGTGATAGCTCCAGTATTGAGCTATCAAGCAGAGATATTCTCAGAAACTTATTTTCTAGTATGCTGTGTCTGGTAAAATCTGCTCATTGTATTGGATGGCATTTTGCTATCTAAGAGAAGTGTCTGAGCGTGGCTTCCTAAATTCCCTTCCTCCCTCCCGCTAGATGCACACGCATGCCAATGGGGGAGTGGTGGTGTGTGGAACTAGATTATCTTTAAGGTCTCTTCCAGCCCAAACCAGTCTGTGATTCTTTGCTTTCTCACATAGGTTGATTACCTGTGGAAGCCCTATCATTCACGGTAGCTTTTATTTGTGCCCAGAGCAGATTTCCCTTTAAGCTCCGATTGGTCTGCCCTCGCTTGCTAGGATAGTGGCGCGAAGTCTGGCAGGATGCTTTTGTGCTATAGGATGTGTGAGAGCTGAGGAGAAGCACAAGCAGAAATACACCTTGAGCATTGAGATAATTTCCACTTTATTATGAAAACTGTTACCTTTTACTTTTGTGTTAACTGATAATGTAGGCAAACGGACAATTTGACTAGCAATCAGAAGATTTGGGATCTGTTATTATTGTGGTTCTGTGGGGTGACTGCAGACAAGCTGCTTGTGTACTTTGGCATTCCCATTTGTCCCTGCAGATAATGAGACTGACCTTTCTAGAAATTTCTGGCAGAGGCTGGTTACCAGTGATGCAGAGCACCTGGGTGGTATTGCAGCTACACATCCCAGATGGCTTCTTACCCTTCCTCCCCCTGCCCTGAACCCGATTTGAAAGATTTGGGGCTGCAGACCAATGGACCTGGAATGCTTGTTTATTTGGGTTTGGTCTAAATTTATTTTAGAGTTGGGAGAGGTGGTCCTTGGGAGCACTTAAAATGGCTGGAGTGGAGGGTTATGAATTTTTTCCTTGAGATCCTTTGTGCCTGAGATCTCACCTGTAGGAATGCCCTGCCTGCCAGTAAGGAATAGGAATTTACTGGTGTGTAGAGTAGGGAAGAATTTTAATCAAGCAATTTCCTTAACACTTAGCAGGTCTTAAAAAACAAAAATGTGTACGTTTGTGGTTTTCAAGGCAATGTGGCCACAGTGGAAGGATGTTAAAAAAAAGTCAAAGTCTCAGTCTATGATTTCCTTATGCCACAGTGGGGTACTCTAAAGCACAGATGGGTGGATGGGGGAGAGAGAAAGGTGGTTGCCCATCACCTGTGATAATTTACACAATTACACTCCCAGTAATTACCTGTAAATGGATGGGCAGGATAACATTTTTTCACAGAACACCTTTTTGTTAATCCATCCTACCTTCTACCACTGTGTGTTGGCAAGGGTGTGAGTTGGCTAGTTCTTGTTAGAATGAAATACTGTTTCTGTGGAAAAGTGTAGTGTTCATACCAACTGAGTAGAGCCTGCAAAAATTGCATCAGTGCTGCACTTCAGAGGCCTTGTTTACACTGGAACATCCTATAGGTTACACCAGTAGTTACAGCAGTGCTACTGCCCTATGGTTGTTCCTGCTGCAGAAAGCAGTTACTTATTTATTGGCTTACTACATGTTTAGAAGTTCAAAATAAACTGGGGAAAGAAAAAAAAAGTACTTAGGCAACAAGTCATCCTTTGAAATTAATTGCTTTGGGTTTATCATATTGTATAAAAAGCCCCAACTTTGAGACAGATTGTCTTACATAGTTTTAAGAATGTATTTTAGTCTGTTCCAAATTACTATCAATGCTGAGATTATTTTAAGTATCCCAAGAAGGAAGGCAGGTAAATTCTGCTGCGGTGATTTGAGGAGGAAAGAGAAGTTTGGAGAGATGGGGTGTATTTTGGGATGTTTTTGGCTAGTGAAGATTTAAATGCAACCTTGAGCCAATATTGTTGCACCTCTTTAGCATGTTACAGTGTACAACAGACAGTCCTGTCAGTGATTCCCCCAGTGTAACTGGCAGGACTCAGGGAAATACTTTTTATGAAGTATTTTCCAACTGTGGTTTGAATGGTGTCCTGGGTTCAGCAAATGGTAAATCCAGTTCACAGAACACAGTACTGGATCATAAATGCTACAAAGCATGTGAGACAGCGCTGAACTGCAGATTCCCTCAGTTGGCTCAGGTTTGCTCAGCTGTTTTCGGAAGGGCAAGGTCTGTGGTGGATGGGGTTATCACCTGCTGCTGCCACACTAGCTTTGGGGTGGCTGTAGGCAGGGGGATGAGATTTAACCTGTTGTAAGCCCTGTGGCACGTGTTTGGGTTAATTAATCAGAAATGCAATCACGTGTTCAAAGATGTGCGGCTGGGTCTTTTGGCAGTGTGCTGGGCCCTGCGATGGGATCGCTGCCTCAGTGCTGGTGGTGGGAGCAGCTGCCTCATCAACCCTGCTGAGGTGGGGGTGCAGGCAGCCAGAAGCATGACAGGCTTTTGAACCACCTTTTTTGAATCACCTTTTGAATCACGACACGGCTGCCCATAGTTTGTCTGCTTCACTTTGATTTGATACACCTGCTAACTCGGGCTTAACCGGCTTGCAGCAGCACTGCACAAACTGAATAGCAGATGAAAAGCCCTGGGTAAATGTGTCTGAAAGCAGTGACTTTCACCTTTTTCAGCTTTTCAATTGAGGAACAGGTCACTATACAGCAAATTCACATCCTGTGTTGCTTTTTATAGTATTTTGTGGGAGCAGTACTAAGGCCATGCTCAGTCTGAGGAATGGGAAGCAGGTGCCTTGTCCCCTGAGCCCCAGCTTTCCCTCTGCTTGCTCCTCTGCTGCCACAGCCAGTTCTGCTGCTTTTGGCCACTCCTGCTAACCTGTCAAGAGGTTTTCTCTGCTCTGCAGCATTGTGGGTGCTTTCTGCCCACCGTTCAAAAGCAGGACCCCCTAACAGCCCTCCCACACTGCTGTCCGCTTCTCCAGCCTCTGCTGAGAAAAAATGTCCCTGCGATGTGGCTCCACGTCCCCTTCTCCATTCCTGCTACGATCTTCTCCGTCTGCGCGCAGGAAAGGTTGGGTGGCCGGGGCGGGCGCTGCCCCAGGGGCTGGCACCGCGGCCTCGGGCCCTGCGCACCGCTGCTTTCCTGCCCGCGCGCCTTGACATCAAGCGCTGCGCCGGCGTCGCCACCCGGCCGCTCCGCGCGCGCAACACCG
>VZTU01016259.1:240973-319603 GCA_013400835.1 Zapornia atra
TGGGGCAGGCGGAGGGTAGGGCGCTGCCCCCCGCCTCTGAGGCGCGGCGCCTCCCGCGCCCCGCCCGCGCCGCGCCGCCCGCTCTGCAGCCACCTGTGCGCCCGGGGGCACCGGCCTCGTCGGGATCCGACCCCTTATCCCGCTGCGGAGCCACATCTCCCGGCGGCGCCCAGGGCCGGCGGTTTCATAGCCCTACCCGGGGGCTCTTCGTGGGCAGCATCTCCGTCCCCGTCGCAGGCGCCCTGGCTCCCGCCCCTCGGAGCTCGCTTTTCCCCGGCCGCTGGCCGGGCGCACGGTCCTGTGCTGGAGCTGTGCTCCCGGCCTCGCTCGGGCTTTGTTTACCGCATGGCGTTGTAAGGCGAGCGGCGGGGCGGCTTGGTTCGGCGTCCACCGCCGCTGAACAAGTCGTCACGAAGTGGGGCAAAGGATGCTCGCATCCCTGTCACAGCTGGACTGCGTGTGCCACACGCTTCTGTTCGGGGCTTGCGCTCAGTGGAGGCCAGCGGCGGGTAGCGCGAAGGCACGGCGAAAGCGGGGTTGTGTAGAAAAGCTGAATGAACTTGAGGACCATTCATTTTATTCGTTCCTTTATTTCCCATCCTTTGGTTGTTAAAACATATTTGCAGTGGTAAACTGATAAATAAAGCTTGAGACACTCCTGTTTGCTTATCCAAGAGTGAATAAACTCTGTGTTGCTCAAATTAGAAACGGGCAAATGGCGTATATCTGAATTTAACCACGAGTTACAGTACTACACACTGGGATTCTTTGTGACCAGTCTTGCGAAAGAAGTATTCAGGGTTGTTAATTGTACATGCATTTCTTGTTAGGAAATGTAACCTTGCTCTTTGTGGCAAAGAGGTAAACTAGAAATTTTTTGCTTTTGGGGCTTATATACAATCGACTCAATTACCTGTGATATTCAGGCTGGGAAATTTTGGATGATAGAATAAACTAGATAGCGCTGGTGAGGTGGGGCATCTTATGTACAAAACCACTCTGAGATCCAGAAGTAATTGCAATGTCAGCATCAGCCCCGAGAGTTTGTTGGGGTGGGTGACCACGTGTGCTCGCATTGCCCATGTGAACTGGCTCTGCACCCCACCGGTAAGGGGCCCCAGAGCCGAGCCCTGTAGGACTGCTCTGCAGAGACACCCGAGGCGTCTGTGGTGGGTGGTTGTGCACTGGGCTCCTCAGTGCAGCTGTTTTCATGGCACTGAGATTGCTGATCCATGTCCTTGGCAGATTGGACCTAGAAAGGCTATTTAGCTTGTACTTCACGCTGCACAAAAGTGATTGCACTGTGTTAAGAGCTCGGCTGCTTCCAAAAAGCAGTGCAACTCCACTAGACCAGATCCGAGCCAGTGGAAAAACTCTGTGCTCAAATCTGGCAACCAGCATAAAATGTTCTAAAACTTTTCCACTGTCAGCAACTGTGAACAAGTACGTATCTCTAGGGTTATTGTCTTGTATGCTTGCTGCTTTTTTAAAAAAATTTTCTTCCTCGTCCCAAATTCCTCTTTCAGCTTTTGCCCTTCTCTAAATCCATGGTACTATTTCCCTTGTTGCTGCTTCTCAAACATGGTTTACTAACGTGTCTTCTCTTCCTCTGTTTCAATGTTTTTTCAGCCCTTATAAAACTGTTTTTTTTGTATGTGTGTGGGTGTGTATATATGCACACCCACGTATGTGGTCCTGCATGGAGCCAGGAGTTGGACATGATGATCCTTACGGGTCCCTTCCAACTCAGTATATTCTATGACCCTATACGATTTTGAACTAAGAAGTACTGGATATTTCAAAAAGCAGTGAAAATGAGCTACAGAGCAGAAGTAGTGGTACATCTGTTCATGTCAGATTTTTTGCTCTAGTTGCAGAAATTACTTCTGCTCTTGGGTATGGGTACTCAAACCTGGTGTCAGAGTGGAGAGTGGGGAACAGTCCTGCCCTCTGGTATTGCTGACTCTGAGGAGAGAGGAGTTCTGAGGCATCTGGCTGCAAAATCTGGTTGTGATACAGAAAAAAAAAAAAGAGAATTGCTGTTTTAAGGTGTGGAATAATACCTGTGACTGTTTATTGGGATATGAGCGTGTGTCCTAGCAAGCTGCATGTTTCTCAGCAGTAGTGCAGTGACAGTGCTATCTGTTGCACGTTTCTTTCTGTAAGGCATGTTTTACTGTTGCCATTCCTAATCTTCAGTCTGATCTGCATCAGAATTCATGTAGGTGACCTGGTAGAAAAGCCTGAGACTAATTTTATATTAGCATTCATAATTCTGTCTTTTAAAAAAAAAAGGCGAGGGGGAGGGAGAAGAGATACCCAAATGCAGATGAGGCCTTGATGTGTCCTGAACCACAGCATATCTCCTCATCACTGAGCCTTGTTTTGGAGGTTTAAAAGCCTATCTCACATCTCTCTGTGGTATATCTGGAATATGGGGTGATTCTCTGAGCAGAGCTGCATAGATAAGATAATCCCTTTCATTTTAATTGGCAGAGTTGTTTACACATGATCTCTCACTCATTTTCCCCTTTTAAAGGAATGCGTATCCATCCCTGATTACAGCTCAGGTCAAAATCCCTCAGCACTTGTAGCAAATCTCTTTTAATTGGTCTCATTTAGCTCCCATAAGGTTGTGTTTTAATTCTCTCTCTTCCGAATCCTTTTCCCTAGTCTGTAACGTAATTTATTACAGGATATTTTATAGACAAGGGAACAGCCTCTGGCTGTCAGCAACCTTTGCAGTGTATCAAATTTCCAGTTCAACAGGCAGCTGCAGTGGGGTTCGTGGGTGTAAGGCAGTGATGCTGCAGTGGCAGCAGCAGCACATGAGCAGTCTGCGGTGGTGGTTCTGTCCCCGATTCTGTAAATAATTGGGGTGAATGCTCCCATTTGCTGTCTCTGCTTCTCTAGCCTTTTTGTAGCCGTTGCTGATGGAAGGGTCTGTGAGTTCAATTTGTCCCTTTCTAGCTGTCTTTCAAATCTCTGAGACAGAATGCAAATACATCTAAGTTGCTGCTGTTGTCTGATGCCAGGCTTGGAGGAGCACATCAGTAGAAGGCTGATGGTGGGAGCGTATTTTTCAAAGACCCAGAGCAATGTTAGCTGTCTTGGTAGCTGACCTTCCCGAACGTGGTTGCTTTGGTTAATTGAAAGTAATGCAAAGAGGTGAAGCTCTGTGTTTCATTATGCCTGCACCCAGGCACTTCACCTCTGGCCTGTAGCAGCACAGTGTGCAAGCATGGTGCGCTGATGCTGCTCACGCCTGAGCGCTGGGTGCTGGGGGTGCCTGGGGTTTTTTTGAGTTGTGCCCCTTGCCCTTATACCGGTGGTTTTCCCTCTGTGGCAGATTCATAAGGGAGTATGTGCCCATTTCAGCTGCGGAGTTGAGATCTCAGGCTGTTGTTGCAGCAGCGAAGGTACCGGCAGACTCTGCTTTGCTGATCCTGCTCCAGAGGCAGGAATCTCCAGCAGAGCTGTGAGCACAGTTATGTCTTAAATTGCCTCTGAAAGATTTACTGGAGGACATACATCAGAGCCCTGTTCTTTCTGCATAGCAATATCTGAAGATCTCAGGCCTCTGGCAATTGCTGTTTAGGGACTGTTTTTCAATATAGACCCATATCCAGAAAGGAAATGATATAGATCACTAGACTCAATCCATATGTGCCCTATTAAAAATGCAGTAGAAATCTCTGGATGTGAATGATGAATTAATCTTCTGCACCAAGAAGATATCCTCCATCATGCTCTTGCCTGCTCTAATGTTTTTAGTAAACTAACTGATCTAGCTCTGAATGCATGGGGGTTGATAAGATTGTAAGATGCAGTTTGGACCTTCTCAAAGTGTTTGTGGCTTACACTGGGCCGTGTCACAAGATCTGTTTTCACAGAAGTGGGAATCGGTGTTTGCTTGTTTTTTAAAGCTGCCCAAACTCTCCAAACCAGGAGAGGAATGGTCACGGTCTAGCTATATATAGACTCAGCCTGCTTTTGAATTTGTTAAATAAAATGAATGGTGCAGAATAAGTAAGGACAGCTTCACAGAATGCTTGCTTGTGTACTTACACAACCAAGACGATGTTCAGAAATACTTGTGTCTTCCAAGTGCGTGTGTGTAGCTGTGTGTAGCAAACTGTTCATGACATTGAATATCAACAGTGTTTGCAGCTGCTCTCGGGCTGAAATGTTAACACCTTAATTTAGCCTGCAATATCGCACACTTTCTTTCCATGAAGTGGGTTGAATATATGTCATTACATACAAATTAGGAAGTTAAGCATTAAAACTAATGGCAAGTAGATACCAATGTTCTTTTTTCTTCCCCCCACAATCAAAGAAAGGGAAAAAGAGAGACATGTTTTGTCCTCTGCTCAGTGTATGGTGCTTGTGCAGGTCCTAACACTGGTCTCCATGTTCTACGTGTGTCACACCACAGTTACATCTTCAGCACTTTGCATGTGTTTTGAGGGTGGGATGGGAATGAGGGCGTATGATGTAGGGTTTTGGTGGAATCTGAATACAGCTGCACTGCACTAGTCTGATCTGTTTTCTCCCTGCACTGCAGTGCATTATTCTGAAATACTTTAATTTTTTTTACCTTTGGAAGTGTCTGCGTTAGTGGAAAAGTCTTGGACATTCCCTGTAAAGCAAGAGACAGCAGAATCTGTCTCTTCCTCTCCTACCTTCCCATCCAGTAGCGTAGCTCAAAGGAGGAGAGAAGGGCTCACAGGTACCTCCATAAGGAGGAAGGGTTTTCACGAGGAGGGAGAGTAGGACATAAAACTGCATGTGTTGAATGACATGTCAACAAGTCATAGCCCTCTCCAGAGGTAGGGATCACTGCTGCTTTTATTTATTGATGCTTGTTTTTCCTCTGTATTCAGCAGTTCCCTTGGGAGCTGGGTTGGCATAGCTGATGCAACAAGGAAAGAGGGACAGCAAAATGACACTTTTATCCCTCCTTAATCTCTTTTTGCAGTTCTGGTCAGCCATCTGGTCAGCCTCTTTGAAAGCATACAACCACAGCACCCTACCCTTTCTCCTCTATTTGTTTCTCCAGTCTCCTACATTCTTAATTTCTGCATCAGAAACTCTTCAAGAATATGACATTCCTCTGAGTGCCTCCTGCTGGGAGGCTTCCATGTCAGGACCATTAGATTATGTGACAGAGCAACTTGTTTTTCTTTGATCGTGTTTAGTCTTATGGTTCCAGATGATTCCATTAGCCTAATATTTTATTGGTCTTTCAGCTTGTCTCTAATTAATGCTAATTTGCTTGGCAGTACTTCTGAAGTAAAATCAGAGCTTGTGTGTGGATTTTTAGAGCTCTTCAGTGGATCTTAACTCTTAAATTTTCAGTCACTTTAGTATAAATTCCTCAAAGGAAACAGTGGGACGGCAGGCCTTAGCTGCGACAGACTCACAGAGATACAGATCAATTTAGAAAAGAAGGGAAACTTGAGATTTGCTTCAGAAAGGTTACAAGAGCCCCCGAACATTTTATAAATGTCTGGTTTTGTCTTAAGTGCCTCTTACTGAAAAGTTTTGTGTTAGTTCTCTAGCTCTACCTGGTGCTTTAAAGTACGTGGGAAATTTCATGTCAGAAAGGGCTTTTCAAACAGTTCAGTCAGGTCTTGGGTGATGAGAGTTGGACTCATCTGACTACGCATGAAGATCTACAACTGAAGTGTCCACATCTGAGCCAGGCACTGTAAGTTCCCTTGATGTTAAGGGTACATTAGGGTACAGTTCATTTCACCCTGAAGCAGGTGTCCACATTTGGTGAGGTGAATCACATTCTGGGAGTTGTTTGTCTTTCGACTGAATGTAATGAGACCTGAGGATGCTAGTCTGGATGAAGAAAAGGTCAGTGGGACAGATTTCAGAGCAGAAGGTAAGGTAAATACTTCTCAGAGTGACACGAACCTGCTCCTAATTCTAGACTGCTTTCAGTGTAGCATTTTTAATACCTTTACTGATAACTGATTTTCATAGATTTGTCTCTTCTGCTCTTAACTACCTTTCCCATCCTTAGAGCACTTTGTCTTTTTTTTTTTAATTAGCTAATGCTGGTGCAGTGATTTTGTGTCACTCATTCTGAAAGCTTTGGCAAATGCTGAATATTAGAGCATGCTCTGCAACTGTTGCTTGTGTCTTTGCCCTTGCCTCTGCAGTTAAGTAGTTCAGGGATCCCCTGTAACTGGTAGCTGGAACTTTACAGTGGTGCTGGCCAGCCGTGCCTGTCCCAGGGAAGTCAGACCTGGTTGTCTTCGATTCAAAACCTCAAACACTGAGATTGTAGTTGGCTCTGGAAGCAAGTTGAATGTCAAAATGTTGGGTAATGGCCTATGGGTTTGGGGTTTTTTTGTGGGGTTTTTTTGGGTTTGTTTGGGGGTTTTTTGGGCAGGTGGCTCTTCTGTAAAGAGACAGGCTTCTCTCTTGCACTCCTGGAAGTTTTAACTTTGAATGTGTGCTGAGGTCAGGCTCGGAGTGGCTCAACACAATGGCACATTGCATCTAGATCCCTGCTTAAGAATAATGTAATTTCACAGTGAGTTGACTATCTCGTTTAATATTTGATGGTGCAAGGTGAACAAGGAGCACATTAGGATGGGAGCTCTGTGCAGCCTAATGAAAGGCAGAAATTTTCACTGGAGGAAAGGCTAGTGTCTTGGCTGTCTCCTTAAAAAGTTGTCCTCTTCCACCTGTCATTTAAGTGTCTTGTTTGTGTTTCTCTTCTGGGGATCATCACCTCTGTGTGGTTCTGTTTCAAGTGCAGAGATGTCTTTGAAGTGGCATTGTTTGTCTCAGTTGTAGAGCTACAGAACTGAAATCATCAGCACCTTGCTGTCAGTGAACTGCTTGTCCTCCCAGTTAGCCAGGGCTGCAGAGTTGGTAAAAAGAACAGGCAGAAACTGGTGTAGACATTGCATCCATCAACACAGAGTGGCTGTGTGTGAGGACTGCTGCAGCTCCCTGTTTCATCAGCTGTGTGAACTCCTTTTCAGGAGAATGATGTGCGCCATCACAATGTCAAATCTGTCTTTTCAGTGGGATAAAGCGGGATCCTGGCCCAGTCCTGCAGCCGTGAAGAGGCAGATTCATTTCAGCACTGAAGCCTGTCATAAATTGCTAGCCTCCATACCTAATCTGTCATCCAGAACACCTCTGAAACATCAAACCTCCCCCTGTCCCCTCCCTCCCCCCCCCCAATTTCAGTTACAAATAATGCATTGTAATTTTGTTGTTTCTGTTAATTTTAAATGAAATGTTCTGGATTCAGTTGGTGATACTTCAGCTCAGACTGCATGTGCTTTACTTTTGGCTGAGTCATAATCATCTTCCCCATAAGCAGAGATCTGTCACTGTCTCCTGATTTAGTTTTGTCGGCAGGCTTTCATCCATATCCTTCCTTTTATGTTCCTGTTTCAGATCTGGCCACTTGTGTCAAAGCATGATGTGAATAAGCCTACCTCCCTGAGTCGAGGCAACCATGAAAACGTGCTACTATCATGTGTTTGTGTCTACAGTTTAGTATCGTGTAGCAGTGCGTGCAACAGGGTTAGGTTTCCATGGCCCAAGTCCACATAAACATATAAACAGAGAGCTTTCTGCTGGAAAACTTGCTTTGCCTCAAACAAAATATTGATGTTTGCCTTTCCCAGCATTACTTTTAAGTACAAATTCCTCACTACCCACATGTGATGGTACAGTGGCTGTGGTAGCAGGCAGAGCTTGGAGGTCCCTTTTGGTCTTGCATTGTGTATGTGGGCAGGTTAAGAACAAACTAGTGTTCAGGGATTGTTGTAATTGCAGTTGGTGTTGAGTATAATGTTTCTCTGAGGTTGTTTTAGTTAATTCTTTTGCATGTTGTGTAATTATCTTATTTATATGTCTGTCCTAGCTTTCTCCCATTGCTAAATGAAAACAGGGTAAAGATGCCCTTTGGACATACTCCTCTGAGTTTGCATTTAGGCTGATGCTACCACTAAGGAAAGCCACCCAATCCTATATTGACCCTTCTCAATGTTGGCACAACCACTCAGCAAACAGGATCAGGAAACTAAGGTGGAAATTAAAATAAATAGAACAAAACAAGCCTCCCTTTTTGCTATGTTACTGTTTTCCAGGAGATAAAAAGTTACTTTTCAGCTGATCAGTAAGAAACTCAGTTGGGCTCAAATGCTTTCATATTGACGTACCACAGAGTGCCTTGAGCCTAGGATGAATTGAGGAGGTGCCAGGACTGTTTCCTTTGGAGAAGGGGAGAAGTGTGATCACCTGAACGTTTGGCATGTGTTTACCTTAAAAGTACATTTTCACATGGTGTAGCTGAAGAGGAGTCTTACCCTACTCTTTGCATCAGTCCTACAGAATTTTTTAATGTCATATTTATTTAAGTTAGACTTAACTAACAGTGGTCATGATGAAGTCTGAAAGGTTATTGGAAACAGGCAGCATGGTAAGAGCTGAGCTGCGTGCCCAGCAGACTGAGAGCCAGTAACTGCCAGTAATTTTTCCACTTTTAATTGTACACTGGATTAGGTTTTGTATCAGTGATTTTCTCTGAGAGAAAAGATTGAAGAAATCATAGAATAGTCATTTCTAAAGCAGATGAGTCTGGGGAAAGAGGAAAGCAGTTGCTGTGATCAAGATGTGGACCAGACCTGGGGTCACAGGTTCTGCACTGTATTTGTTTTGCTTTCTACCCGAGACCTGCCAGCTCCTCTGATGAGAACGTTACATTATCCTTGTGTTCCTCTGCAATTTACTGAAAACCAGGACACATTATGTCAGAAAACTAGTTAAGTTTCTATAGAATGGTTCTTGTTATGTTTTCCACACTTTGTTTAAAAAAAAAAAAAGAGAAATGTTACTGTGGTTTCCTTAACAGTTTTCCTAGTACCCTGTCACTGACAGTCTGACCCATGATACTATTCTGGACAGATCTTTGGGGACTGAAACTGCTGCGAATGCTCAGGTCGCTTCCCCTTCCTGCAATTATATCTTCCTGAAATACATCCTGTGCAGGGGTCAAGATCAGCAAGAAGCAATGCTGAAAGACAAAGCAGTGGAAATTAATATAGTGTCTAGCACTGGAAGCAAGGCTGTCCTTGAAGAGTATGTCTGTAAACCATTTGGTCTTACAGTCTATATTCAGTAGTCTTAAAAATTACATAAATAATGAAGGCAAACACCTCTTCATACAGATGTAGGGTGTAAACCATAAATACAGGATTTTAGTTTTTCCCTATCATTAGACTTCATCTGGAGAAGGCATTAGCTAGGCACGCAAAGCTTACTTGCTATACCAGGATGGGACTGATGCCATCAAATTTGAAAATGGGCACTGAGAGCTCTGCTGTCTTTTTCCTGTCTTTCCAATGCTTTGTCACTGGTCTTATCCAGCTTCTGCTACTGACTTGTATCTGTAACGTTTCCTGGGGCTGCATGGAGTTCCATCTTCCTTTGCAGTCATGACCTTTTACCACAGCTGTCTTCCAGTGTAGCTACGAAACTGCTGACAAATCTGGGGAAGTGGTTGCAAGGCTTGTGAGCACGTCAGGACTTCTGTGATGGCCAGAATAAGGTGAGGGAACTCTCAGCCAAGTGATATGGCAATGGCCTTGTATGCATAGACATTAGGATATAATCTAACACCCAAATCTTAAATTTAGATTTCCTACAATTAATTATCCTTAGGTAATATTTTTTTGAAGAAAATCTTGCCATCTAACTTGATTCCACCTGTCCTGAGGGAAAAGGAAGGAGAAGCAGAAAGAAATGTTGTTCTTCATGTACAGTTACAGGAACAAAGTGGCTCCTGTGGTGAAATCCATATTCTGATTGTGAGGAGACTTATCCCTTCCTTCTGCCTGTAAGGCTGGCCGCACAGAGACTGCAGAAGTAGAGTTTGGTGGAGAATGCAAGAAACAAGCAGAAATTACTTTTTAGTCGTACTGATCTGAATCTAGCTTCGAGTTGGACTCTTTGTCCTATCACTGTCACCCAGCAGTGTCTTAAACAGGGATGAGGAAATGTCAGATTGAAATTCTTAGAAATGTTTGTTAATTTCTATCAGTTTTGGAAATGGCAAGTTCTAGGAAGCAGTACATGAGAGCAGTGAGTTCTTACCCTGTTAGGGTTACTCGGATATAGTGTCTGTCTCATGGGGGCCAAGTCATACATCTTGGTTTTTTGGCTTGGCAAACTTCCTGCACAAAGTCAGCATTGCCATTACACTGGTAGCACAGCATCATCCTGCTTTAAATGTACTAGCTGTAAACTTTATAAATGACTACTGATTTTTTTGAAAGCTGCAATATTTAAGTATTTGGCTTGAGGCATTTTATTAAGGGGGCCTCATTACCAGAGCAAGTGCCAAGTGCTTGCCAAGTGCTTTAAAAATTCTGTGCCTATTTAATGTAGCTCATATTGGGCATAACTAATCACTAAGGCTTAAAACCTTTGGTGCATCTGGGAACAGGTAACTATGAGATGGGGCAGAGGAATCCCCTTTATCTTCTCTCTTCAGTCCAATTGCTGCTATTTCTTGTATAATGTGCAGAGCATAGCAGTATGTGGGAAGAAAACTGATGCAAAGTGCTCTCCTCTCTATTGTTTCATTGTTCTTTCTGCCTGAGGCTTTGTAACCTTGGTCTTTTTTAGTTAAAATCTTTAAACAATGGATTACCTATTTTCACAGGCTTTAGAGTATTTGAAATAATGGTCACCCTTAGGCATTTGGCTGAAGATTACAGCAGTAAGTAAATTCATCAGAGCCCCCTGGCCCTTGCAAGAGCCAGGCAGTCATAAGATTACTGCTACCATATTCTTCTGCTTCGAACTCCAGTGAAGTGTGTCAGCCTCCTAACAATGCAATATGAACCCTGTTCCTCCTGACCATTTGTAGATGGTTTGTGAGAAAGGGTGTATGTGTGTGACATGTGAGATCACCTACAACTAGGGACCGGCGGTCTTGCTGGGACGTTGGCTTTTGCTACATTACTAATCTAGATTTTCTTGGAGATCTGAAACCTGTTTTGAAAGCCAGCATTGCTTCCCCTCCCGCCCCCCCGGCAAAGTCCAGGAGTCTGAAGATTTCATATGGCTTTAAAATCTTCAAATTGAAATGTAGCTAATAGATATTGATATTTCTGATCTCTCTGTGCCAGCTGCTCTTTTTCTGAAAGATGGTGCTGGTACTGGAAGGCCTTATACTGGAGTTTACAAACCAGTTGCCACCCAGTTGTGATGTCTGATTCTGTGCTTCCTGATTGTGCTGTTTAAACAGTGAATGTAATGTTTTTCTTCTGTTACTACGAGATCTAAAAAAGTTTATAGATATCAGACATTCTGCTGTGTTGCTTTGGAGAAAGATGTCAGTTGTCAGAAGGAGACCCAAAAGTTGGTTCCAATAAAAAGCTACATTTTCTGTGCAGTTTACTTCTGGTTAGAAGAACTGTTCGTCGCGTGACTTTGCACGGGCTGCGCTTTGCACAGTGGGACTTGCTTTCTTCTAAAGAGCAGCTTCATATCAGGAAAGTTCATTGCATAGAGAGATCTGTGATGTCCATACATCTTAGGTCCTGCGGTGAAGATTTCTACCCCTAAGAGATTCTGTTGATTTTCAGCAAGTGCTATTTCCCAGCCTTCTGAGCAGCTGTTACCACACCACATCGTGCTGATCCTCACAGTTAAATAGCATCTGCTGGTTGGCCACTGGCTTTAACAAAAGACATTCCCAACACAGGTATGCAAATTGGAAAAAGACAAAATTCAATTCTTTTTGGAAAGGTTTTGTACTTTGGTTTTTTTTTTCCTTTCTGTGAGTAAGTAACAACAAACATTTACTAAACTACTCTGTTTTCAAAGTGTGTAAGACACATTACCTTTGCCTTGGAAAACTTTGAGGTTACTTTTCAGCAAAAGATAGAAGTGAGACAGCTTCAGCATTTTGCCACGTAAATTTTTATCAGAAGAGTCTTTTCTGAGATAGTACTTACAATGGTTCCAGCATTTTTTTACTTTAGTCTTAGTCTTTACCACCACTACTCAATTCCCCTGGCAGTGGAAAAGTAGTCTCTGGGGTTTTTAAATTTTTTTTTTTAGCAGATGGATAAGAATTATGAGAAATGGTAACTTAACTAAGCAATGTAGTGAGTTTGTGTCTACACTCAAAGTTTCTGTATCTCTTTCACTAATGTGGACGTATGGGAAAGGGAAATGAATATGAACTATGGTGAACATGAATGTCTGTTCCTATGTTTTTCTGGCAACTAGAATAGATGTTTATATACAGAACATATATAATACCTGGTTAATGATACAGCATTACAGCTAAAATATTCTTTCATGTTCCCATGCGAATTAGCTGAGAGACACAACGTCAAGATAATAAATGTAGCTTAAGTATGCTTAAGACATTGTAGAGCTGGTTGGAAATTACAAAGATGCCACCCCCAGTGAGCATGTATGAGCCTGGGGCTGACCCTGCTTTCTCCCCTGAATTGCAGATCCCTGTATGTTGGGTTAGCACTGGAGTTGCACCAAAAGTGAGGACCTGTCCTGTAGCATGGGCTCTGCAGTCTCTGTGTAGAGGGAGCTCCTCTACTGGGGCATCCTGGTGTTGTGAGCTGGAGCAGGCCAGCATACAGACTGATCCTTAATGGAGATGGAAGCTCCGTTACTGGAAATGACAACTATGGCTGTTGAAAAGAGGTATCTGTTTCTAGGGAATGAATAGGGTTCACATAAATGGTGGAGGTACTGAGGTGCTAGTAGGCTTTTGGGTGCTAAGGGAATGGAAGATATTCTGTCAGGCAGGTACTGCATCTGTAAGATTGTGTTACCAAAGGGGAAACATTGGGCAGGGACCTAACAGATGACCAGCAAGAACAGGCAAGTATGGCACAAGGAACATGAGATGGTTAGATTACAGAATCATTTAGGTTAGAAAAAACCTTTGAGATCATGAAGTCCAACTGTTAACCTAGCATTGCCAAGTCCACCACTTAAACATGACCCTAAGTACAACATCTACACATCTTTTAAATACCTCCAGGGATGACATCTCAACCACTTTCCTGGGCAGCCTGTTCCAATGTTTGATAACTGAGAGAGACAGGCTTTGGAGGAGAAAAGAAGATAAAATAGCTAAAATACAGATAGCAAGAAGTAGATACAAAGGTTTGTAGCACCTTCTTGTTCCTTGGATGGAATCTTGGTCTCTGAGTCTGAAGATGAGAGAACACCTAAAACCTTCTGGCAGTCCTGCTTCTGTTTTGTAGTTCTTCCATACTCAGAACAACCACCTATAGTTGCTTATGGTTAGCTTAACTGTGGCAGATCGGGTGATAGCTCTGTCCATGTGATAGCAGTGCAATGATTATGTTGTGGAATCTATCATCTAGGATTTTGGTTTAATAGGAAATTGGAGACAGGAGGAGAGACAGGCACATGTGTGAATGTACGCTGCTACATTCAGATATTGTGAAGTCTGTGAGGACAAACACTTGTGAGATAGAAATTATTAAAATTAATTTTGCTTATAAAACCTTAATGCATCCACCTTAAAACAATTTCTGACTTACATGGATCATGAAAATACAGGGGGAAAAATAATATTTTCCAAACTTGTTCCTTTAATTCTACCACCTATACATGTTGTAATCACTATAGAGAAGAAAGCATTCTACAGATTGAAGGGGTTGGTTTTTTTATATCTGCTGGTATTAACTGAACTTTTGGAACCTAACAGTGTGAGTTAAGCAGGCATTATTTATGTATTATTCTTACTGGTGCTGTGGAGTTGCATGTGCAATTTGCATCCTCGAAGTACTAGATCTTGGGAAATGAACTTGTGTTCACTAGGACTTTTTTCCCTGTCTTTGGAGAGTAACTAGTTGCAAACAAAAGTCACACCTTAAATTACTTCCTGCATGTTGTCCTTTGGTCTTCTGTGAAAATAGCATTAGTGTTTTGGCCTAAGTAATAGTGAAGCTTTGCTAGAGTACAGGGAGAAAACACCATAACTTGAAGTGCTTTTAGGGGAAAAGGAAGTGGAAAGGCTGAGGATGAGAGGTCCTGTGAACAGCTTAATATACAGCTTATGAGTCAGTAATTTCATTTCCGTTTGCAGTCATCTTGTCCAGATGGGGCATCTTCTTTTTCCTTATCAAGCCAGCCTCTTTTTCTGCCCTCTTTCTTTAGGAAGAAAACTGCAAGTATAGCATCCAGTGGCAATTGCATTTTTTAGGCCATGAAACTTACAAGCAAGGAAACAGGCAGAATTCCATTGCTGGAGCAGTATAGCCCACTAGGATCTACTGGATAAACTGGATATCCACATAGGATAAACAATGTTCAGGTCTCTCTCATAATCCATCTACTGCATGTCCTAATGACCCAGATCACTGTCCACCTTGAGTTTGTCTTGCCTGTGAAGAAGTATGCAGCTTCAGAATACATTCTGAAATAACAGCTAACATCAGCTCAGAATACATTCTGAAATAATAGCTAGCATGCCAAGTCTTTAGACAAAACAAGTTGTTGTCAGTGATTGTGAGGAAATACCTTTAGACTCAAGACTGAAGCAATAGTTCAGAGAGGTATGGCTCCCTTTTCATCTTGGTACCATGTTACCACAGAGTCTTTTTAGTCATTATGCTTTTTCAAGTTCCTTTTGAGGGAGAGAAAAATGCCACTTTATTATTGCTTTCTACATCAAAAATTCTGTGTTGTTTTTCTGTGAGGGTTGCTGCTTTTGTATTGGATATCTGTAGGGATTTAAATTTGGGGGCTCTTAGGTGAGGTGCATGTTTTATGTAGACCTGAGCATCTTTTGTTACATTAATTGTGTTCATGTTGCACTTGGTGGTGTATCTGAGCAGTCCTGTGATCTTGTACTTTGCTCTTAAGTCATCCTGAACAGAAATCTGTGTGATCAGTGGTTCATTAAGCCATGTAATTAAAGCAGATCCGTTTTTCCATATTACCTCGTTCAAATCCATGTCTTCACATCAAAGAGACCATGGAGGTTACCAGTCAGTTGATCACTGTGTTAAAGTGAAAAAATGCTTCACCTCTCATCCTTTCCAAGCCCACCTTCTTGTACAACTGGCAACCTCTGTGCAGATTTTGAAGTGTCTGCTTTTTTTGTAACCTTGTGGAAATTTTTTACTTCTCTAAATGATACTTTTTTTTTATTTGGCCCTAGGAAATTTCCACTACAGAAGAGAAGAAGCAGTCCCTGCATTCCTTACTTGGAATAGTCAGCATACAGATTTAATGAGAAGTGTGGGATCCAGCAGACATCGGTGGTGTTATCTGCTGACCCGTGGTTTGCACAGTCGTTCACTTCCAAGGGCTGCACAGGGCTGGTTGTGAGCCACCTGCCCTTTATGGGGGGAAGGAGGGCTGGTGGTGTGAGCAGGTATCGGATCTACCAGAGCAGAAAGGTGGTGTAGGAGACAGCCACAGACTTTGCTGATGTATTAAAAAGATCACAAAAACAACCAGGAAGCAAGTCATGTTCCTCTACCTCTGTCAGCAACACCCACAGGAAAAAGTCGCTGGATATGTTTTCCATATTAAAGAACAAACTTACTATGCAGGTGTTGAGGCTTGAAAGAGAAACTTAGGCAGGAGAGGGAAAACTGATGCAGAGAAGTCCTTTTCTGAATGTTTGTGAAAGGAGATGTTGATTTGTAATTGACCTTTTAATATTCTGCTCAGCATTGAATGTAGCGATTTTGAAGCTCTAGGTAGTTTGTCTGTGCAAAAAGATATTTTTTGGGATCAAATGGAAACTGGCAGTTGCTCAAGGCCTTTTTATACAGTGCTCCTGCCTTTATCTCATCCGCATAACATGCATCAGTGGAAGGTGCCTGCTGCGTCTACCGTTCTCCCCCTCTTTGACTTCTTAATTAGAAACTAACTATTTTTAGTTATTTGTCAGTACTGTTTCAGGGAAAGGTAAAAACGGATGAATTGAGTAGAACAGATTACTCTTTGGAGGTAGTTAACCAGATTATCAGTGATGACAGGAGAGAAACAGGAAAACAATAGCTTATATGTAGTACAGGTTTTTATCTTGTCGTAGTGTTTGTGGGTAGATCGTGTACTGTTGTTTTGGTTTTTCACAAAACCTACTAAAATGGTGGTTTTCCAAGTAGGTGTCATTGGATTGTGTCACAGATTTACCGGAAGTGTGTATGTAGTAGCTGCAGTGCTTGGACCTCTACCGCTTCAGAGAGGGAACAGTCAGGCAAGTGGACCATCTTCACTTACAGCCTGTGCTGATAAGGAGAAACTCAGTAAATATCCATTGTATTTAGCTTCTTAACATTAGGTAAACATGATAAAACTCATCAAAAATGCTGTTTCACTGATATTTTGGTGTATGACCAGTTGGAATGTCTCTGGCTCATCCAGATTGAGCAGTCTTTGTCATAACCCCTCTCTAAAGTGCCAAAAGACCTTTTTTCGTATGCCCTAAAAACACAGTGTCATTGATACTTGGTCACTGCCAGCACCAAATGACTCAAAACCATTGTATAACCTTCTGTCATTTCAGAAATAGTGGTGATCTCATTGTTAGGCCTATCAGAGGTATCCTTTAATACTTGAGAAACCATTGACTTCTCTGGTATTGTTCTTCTAGTAAACGGAGAGATTATTTGACCCAAGTGAATCCCTGATGACTAACATCAGGAAAATAATACCAGATCTCTTCAGTAGTATTTAAATATCCATCCATGTTTTCTCAGGCTGTGAAGAAGAACTGAAATAAAATAAGAGCCCCTCTGAAGATGGATAGCGAGATATTTAATCTATTTCAGGGCCACCTGTAATTGCAGGATATTAATTACTGACTCTGCAATGCTTCTTAGCTGGGGAGAGGGTCACACACACTTCCTGTCGAGGTTTTCAGAGCACAGTGACCAGTGGAGTTGGCTCCAGGTTCTGTCAGTAGTTCTGGCCAGATCAGGACAAAGGATTCATTTCATGGCAGTGGAAAGTGTAAGGAAATGCCTTAGCTCACTGTAACAATTTGGGGTGGATGAAGAGGAGAAATTACTGTATTGAAATCTCTGGCTGGGTGGTTCAGTGTATTCTTCCTTTCTGCCAGCTAGCTAAGTAATGTTTATCAATAATTTTAAAGTATTGGTTGGCTGTTTTTATATATGATACTTAATTCTGTAAAACAGGAACATGAAGGTACAAACTCTGCAAACTTCACATCCTGTAGGTAGGAATTATACCTGATGGTGAGTTCAGAAGAACAGTATTCCACTGAATAATTCATACAGCTGTTAGCTTGTTCCCACTGTCAAGGGAGGTGTGTCTCTAGTGTACCACAGTTGTGCTGACATGCTCAGAAAACCCGTTAACCCCTTAAAAATTCTGTATTTACCATCATTCTTCATTACAGTGGTGTTGCTGGTAATTTCATGGTGGGACTTTCGTCCTCTTATTCTTAGGCCGTGGTGTTGAGCTGTGAGGGAGCTGTTGCTTTTAAGCCTGAGTGCAGGTGCACAGAGAAGGTAATACTGCTGGTAGGAAGCATCATCTCAGATGGAGAAGGTGAAGCATATGCATTATTGGTAGCTTTCATAGTGATTACAACATCTCTTTCAATTACAGTCATTGAAGAATACCTTTTACTTACGAAATAGTTTCTCTGTAAAAGAGATATTGATGATTTCTTATTTCAAGTGGTTTAGGAAGAGATTGCTTGCTGTCATCAGAAAGGGAGACTGTCAGTGATCCTTGAGAGTAAAAAATTCAGTTCTGGACAAAGGAAAAATATTTCAGTGCACAAATTAGTTTGTGTAACTCATAGCTGCAGTACATCATTAAGGCTAAAACTTCATGGGCTCAAAAGTAATCTGATATTGATGTGTTATGAGAGTAGGAATTGTTATATAGACAAATCCTGCAAATGAAAACAAACGTATAAGGACTTTTGAAAGGGACAGGCAGCCTGCTTGAACTTAAGGTGTCACTTAGTGTGAAGGATTATAAGAAAGACTACTTTTATTTTTGCAAATCTGTCTTCAAGTTTTGGGAATATCTGGGAGACAGATCCGCTAGACTTGGGAATACCTGGCACTGGACAATACTGATGTGAATGAGTTTTAGGTCAAATTCAGAATGACGCTTTTATGTCCTTATTTTGAAACTTTTAAAATTACTATGATTCTTTTCAGACCACAAAACAATTTTTAATATCCCACTAATGTGTTCCATTAAGGTTATTACACAAGTGGTGAGATACTGGGTAGAAACATACCCTGCAATGCAGGCAGGCTACTTAAAGTAAATGCAGGTTTCTGATGGGGTTAAGGAATAACGATACCCCCGTCCCCAGAGGTGTCTTCAAGAGCTGTAACATATAGACGAGACCTAGTTGTTACTTGGATTGATCAGGCACAGAATGGCAAATCTTTAACCTGTCCTCAAATCATGTTCTGTTTAAACAAAGGCCAGCATTATTTCATTTTGGACTGAAGTTTATCTGCTGTTTTGTTTGCGTGAACCTTTGTCCTTGTTGAGAAACTGAAGAGAGGTTAGAGGCCTCTACCAGTGCTCAACCTTTGCTTGCAGGAGTGTGACTCATAAGTGGTCAGCTGAGTTTCCGTGCTGCTGATGGGGGTCAGATAAAGGTGGGTTGAGAGGTATTGTGGTAGCCTGTTGATGTTATTGTGTCATTTACAGATAAAAAGGCTGTGTATTATCCAGTCCTGTTCTACCACGCCTGAAGTGCTTGGCCAGTCTGGTACAGAGCCATCCTAACTGTTGGTTTGTAGTGTTGGTGCTGCCTTGTGGGATCAGGGCAGATCCTGACCTCGACAGGGCTACCCACATTTTTTCTGGTCATATTGCTTCTGAATAAGCATGCAGTGCCACCAACTAGAGTTACAGAAATGGAGCTGATGGTTGCAAACACAGAAGTAATTCAAAACAATCATTATCTCTCCTACATTAGTAAGTTTCTCTTCATTTTATGTGCAAAAAGGTCATGTTTAGATCCTTAATGGTTCTGTTAGTTCCAATTTTTTTAAAAATTCAGTTTACTCATACATTTGGTGTCTGGAAGTTCATGGGCGAAAGGACAAGTGAGCAAACATTTGTAGCTGATGGAAAAAATACCAGTACTCTGTGAGGGAGTTATTGTTCACTATCCATTCAACCTTCAAATACCAGTAAATTAATTAATGATGTAAGTATTGCTGTTGTAAGACGTATAAAGAAACCGTTAAAAGCAATCCAAGCATCATAACTCTGGGCATCTTTTTACATTTATGCCTTTGGCTTATGCATTCTCACTGGAGTTTCTTTGGCATGATCTCCAAGCCCTTTTTTGTTGCAGTATTAGATACTGGTCTCTGAGAGAGGTATGACTGACCTGATGTGGTATCGCAGTTTATAAATAGCTCTCGAAAATTAGGGCGTACTCCCAGTTAGGGCTGAGCTCTGCGCATTGGAATTGCGTTGGTGACCAGGACTGGTGTGGTAAGAGATGCTGCTGCCAGGAGCTGAGGTGCATTGGGAACGGGTCATGATCTCAGGATTGGAATGGTAGAGGAGAGACTAGGGAAGAATAAAAGTAGATGAGTGCGTTTTAGCAGGTGCCTTCTTTTGTTTTCCTCATTAGCAAATCACTCAGTGTGTGTTAATTAATTTAGATTTTTTGTTACCTCCTTGTCTTATATTATCTCAAAGTCCCAGTGATAGGATATGAGACATGTTAGATGAAGATTTTTGCTTACAGGCTGATGGAAGAACACAGTGCAAATGAAGGGAAGCCATTTCCTATGTGTCCAACTAGAAAACATTTAGATGCCAAGGGCACCTTTGTGTAACAGCTGTTATTTCAGAATAAGGGTTTATTTTATAATGTAGTGGAGAAAAAATAATGCTACTGAAAAGTTACTTTTTCTATATAGGTATGTAATATTCTTATAAATGTCTTCTTTTAGTGTATGGTCATTGTGCACAGTGCTTTATTGTCATCTGTCTCCTCTCTTCCCACCATTTTTCTTCATATCCTGTCCTTTGTCTTCAATGCTGAAATTAAAATTTATTTAATACTGCTAAAACTAGAGATTCTGGTTTTGGCATATTGGAAAATAAATTTGTGGTTGGAATTCTCTTCATCCACGCTGAAATTGTGTCTGCTTTCCTGTGATTTCTTGTGTGCTGCAGTTGAAAGGATAGTGGCCACATATTAGTGCATATGTGTATGTGGCTGGAAAGGATATGTGGAAGTGAGAGGCAGAAACTGGTATTTTCTTTCCTTGTGTTTTTCAAGACAGAAACTAAATATAGTGAGTGTTAAACAGATGGCTGTGTTGTCGCATAATAAATATTTGAAGAAAATTAAATTATGTCCTGCCTGTTGGCTGACGACAGTTCCAGCCCCCATAGTAACAGCAGTAATAATAATAGGAGGATATACAGTGTATGTATTTTTTTTATTTTCAAAGTGAGGTACCTAGGAAGGTCGTATAAGGAAACTTCTTTTAATGTGGGTAAGATCAAGTGATGTGCTTGAGGTCACCCAGCACGTCAGTGAGTCTCTTGAAGGAGCATGCAGGTCCTTGACTTCCAGACAATATGTTTCCATTTTAAACCATGCTGACTTGCAAATACTTACTCAAGTATTTCCTACAGAATTTCATTGTTTGATTTTTTTTTTCCTTAATTCCAACCTAATTGTTTGTAAATGTTCACTTGCCAAGAGGAGATAATAAAACCAGACTTGCATTCCTGTCCAGTGTACTTACTTGAATGACAGACTTGCTATGAAAAACTGAAGGCCCTCCTGAGAGTTCTGTCGTGAAGAGGAGAAGGTGGTGGATGCCAGAGAGATGATGAAGACTCAGCTGAAATGAGAGGATTTATTTATACAGCTGAGCTTCATCTTGTGATATTAATAGCGTACAGGCATTTCTTTTGGATAGAGGGGATGGATTCTGTATTTAGCTGAGGTCGGTGTGCTACTCTTTCTGGCATGAGCCAGAAAATCCCATTGCCATTTAGCTGTTCGCATACATTACCTTATCTTTACTGGGAGGGCTCTTATTTTTTTCCATAAGTCATTCTGGTGTTGCTAGGTTTGAAAGCTGTGTGTGAGAGATACAGGATGAGAGCAAGCAGTGCAATATCTCATTGAAAGGTAAGTAAGTTGGATGGCAGATCCGATCCATGGCAGTGGAAAAGTTAACCGGCCCACAGTCCACCCCCTTTCCTTGGGGCTCTGTAGACTTGCTGGAAAGAAGTTGAGGAGTTCAGGAATTGTCCCAGTTACCCATTTCCTGCCAACTTCTACCGTTCTTTTTCAGTCCTCTCTGGAAGTAATTGTATCACATGATAGAAGTGGCATCGATTCCTATCACATGATAATTTGTGTGATGGGAGTAGTTTGCTGTTATATTGCAGTAGAACATATAATCTGAAGTGTGAGTGGGATGGTGTGGGGGCTTTTTTTGGGGAGAGGGAGGGCAGGGAGGAGAGAACAAGGCCTGGGATTCTTCACTGCCTCCGTAAAAAATTGTCATCTGCCCTAGCTTAAAGATATATTAATAGCATCCTGATCTCTTACATGCACGGTTGGTCCTGTTGCCTAGATACAAACATAAAGTGATTAGAAAGCTATCATTAATATAAAATGAACAAAATAGGTCATAAAAGTACCTAGTTAGATGCTTTTCCTGTGTTCCCACCAGTACTTGGCTTTTTTTCTCTGCTTGTTGTGGATTGTGCTTTGCTGTAATACTGCATTAGGCTTTTCACTAAACTGCAAGTGTAACCTCTGTGATATTTTCTGCCAGCTCGCGCTCTGTGGTTTCTTCCCTGCTCTTTGAAATAAACCCCTATCAGTTTTTCTCACATCGTTTGTACCCTTCTGTAATCCCTTACCTTGTGTGTGCCTTTGATCAAATGCTGTCTTGTCTTCTTAACTTCTTTCAGTACGCAATTGTATTTTTAGTTTCAGTGTGCTGCATTACTCTTCTTGGTAAATATATGCACTGTGTCGCATGAAAGACTGTTAAACATCACCACAAAAGCCCCTTGTTTTTTAACATCTCCCTAGGGTCTTGTAATGGATTTGTTAGGGCTCTGGGGAGATGTCCCTTTCTAACCTAGTTTCTGGTTCAGCTGTTCTCTTCTCCATCATTTCCTGTAGCGTTTCCGATTTTCTTCATGAAAATATATGCTGACTTCTGATGCAACTCCTGCCTCTTTTTGCTTGCTGTTTTCAGGAGTAGATGAAAATGTATGCGACAGGTTTGGTAGTGTATCTTCAGTTAATCCTCTGTTTCTTAAAGTCTGTTCAAATACAGAAGAGCTGTACTATAACTTAAGGTGTGAATTTTCTCTTTCTAGCTGTTCTCATAGCACTCTGCAATACTTTTGGTTTAAGGGTGAAGTAACCAAAGCAATTTTTCACTTCTCATGACTTAACCAACTGCTTGAGTTGGAGTGCAGTGACTGAGTTCTTGGTTTGCTTCAGTTGCAAACTAAATTGTTCGCTTAAACCCTGTCTGCATAGATCTTGGGTATGAACTGGCAGAGGAGGAATGAAAACCGTGATACTGGCTTCCTAAATTCAGGGTGGTGAAGAATGGAAGTATTTCTTTCCTTTCACTTAGAGAATTGTTGCGTGTAGTTTAGCCACCACCAGTACTACTGTGAAAAAGTGTTAGGTGCAGGCATCTTGCATCTGTGTGGGTGGTTAGGGAAAGGAATGCAGGCGCATTGTTTTGTGGTTCATATGCGGTAACTGGGATTAGAAAATCTGACCTAGGGTTCCGTGCTTTGCTTTTCATCTGAACTTTGGTAGTTTACTTCACTGCTGCCTCAGTTCTGTTTTTGTCAAATTAGGATAATACTTCTGTTCTAATACTTGTATGCTATCTATGTTTTTTATTTTGAAAAGCCTTTGAAAAGGATTGTCTTTTGTAAGGCATACAGGACTGTGATGATATATGCAGAGTTGTGTGCTTGTATATGTGTTTGGATAGATGCATAACATACAGCAATCCTAACCTTGGCTGAAGCCTTTTGGTGTGTGCTGCAATGAGTATATAGTTGAAACAGATTGTATGATGCTTTCTTAACAATTTGGTCACAAAATAGGGCTTTCTGTTTTTAACTGTAGGTGACGTTTTTAGGTCTTGCCATAAATACTGTATGATAGCTTTCAGATCTTGCACATCCATGCACAAATACATAAAAGAAGAAATTCTGTCTGTCATTTCATTATTTCTTTGATATCATAATTCATTTCATTATAGAACCCAGTCTCCTTTTTGGCTTACTTTGCGTCATAAAATGCACTTAGGAGAAATAAAAAAAAAAAGAGATGAGAATCCAGTCAGAGTAATGATACGTGGAATACAGTGTTCTGTTTCCAGCAGTACCTGATGATCAGTTGTTTTGGAGGAAGTGATAAAGTTTCCATAATGGACAATTATGTAATTATGAGTGAGAGTTTCAGAAACACTTAAGAGATTTAAGCGCATGCATCTTACTGAAAGGCAAGGAGGTTAAAGAAAACCCCACAAAACCCAAACTTTATAAATGCCTATCTCCTTTGCATTTGCAGAAACATAAGATGCTTATGTTTTCATATTTATTGCTGGCCTTTACCAAAACATTGCTTTGATAATGGATTACATAGGTGTACATGGCTTTTCTCCCTTAATTCCTCCCTTCCACTTTAAATGATTCGACTTTTGATTTTACTGTGTGTTTTGTTGTTTCTTAAGGTAAACATCTTGTTTAGGCAAGATTTATCAGCTGCACAAATACTGAACAGCCAAGGCTAGCTAAGTAGTAGACTTGTGGAAAGAAGCAGGTGTTGTAGTAGATCATACCTTGTACGTGAGTCAGCAATGTAAACAATGCATATGAAGGAGCTCAGCGCCTTGGACACATAGTCTTTCTCTCTGCTGCGTACTGGAATGATGGGCTGCTGCATCTGTTTTCGTACACCATACTTGGTGAAAAGTGAGGACCAACTGAGAGTAGCTCAGGAGAAAGGAACAGTAATGAAAAAGTGACCTACAAAGAAAGAATGAAGCCATCAGGGTTGTTCAGGCTGGAAAAGTTAAAATAATTTTAAAATTCTAAAGTGTACTGCACAGAGAAAAAGAGTGGTTTCTCCTCCATGTTCACATAGGGTAAGACCAGAAATAAAGGGCTTAAAATGCAGTATTAGAAAAGATTTAAAACTTTCCAACAGTACAAGCAGTTAAGCAGTAGATGGATTGTATAGGGACCTTCTGGACTCTGTCATGGAAGATGTTAGCAGGCAAACATGTTGGAAAAGCTTTAGCTATCACTGATACCATCTGAAAGAATTTCCTTCCAAGCCTGTTCCCTCTGATTTTAAGGGCACAGAAGATGTTTCTGTGTAGTTTCCCCACAGTTTTAAGTATATTCTTTGCCCTCACAGTTTTAATTGCATCTTCTTGAGGATTAGTCTTTCTGCTAAATGCTATTTCTGTCAAGGTGGACTGGAACACATTAAAGGTGAAGATATGTGTTAAGAAAGCCTATGTTAAATAATGTTTATAAATAAAATGTCAATATTATTTTTTCTAAATGTCTTGTTTACTTTTTTATGGTACTGATCAGATGGCTGTTTTCACTGACACACAGTATAAATTCTTACAGAGCAACTAGAGGTGATTGATAGCTCATCATTAAAGACCTCACCCCCTCTTGTCTGTCTGTCTTTCTGTCTGTCTGTCTTTCTGTCTGTCTGTCTTTCTGTCTGTCTGTCTTTCTGTCTGTCTGTCTTTCTGTCTGTCTGTCTTTCTGTCTGTCTTTCTGTCTTTCTGTCTGTCTTTCTGTCTGTCTTTCTGTCTGTCTTTCTGTCTGTCTGTCTCTTCTTTGTTGCTGTGGCTCCAAACTACCCAATAGCTCTGTTAGAATCTCCTCAACTAATCCACATTACTGTGTATTTAACTAACCTCACTGAAAGTTCTGCTCAGTTGAAATCTTATTTCAGATTTTCTTTCTTTTTCATCTATTTCATAACAACCTGAAAGAAAATAGATGCTAATCTTTGAGAGCTCCACAAATACCCTTCTTCCACGCTCAAAACTGATCAGTGATTCTTGGTTTGTTTCTTTTTGCCAGTTTCCCACTTGTGACAGTACTTTGTTCTTGCCTGCACAGTGACTTGAGTAGCCCTTTGTGAAAGACTTGACAAAATCTTTTGAGAAAGTTCCAATAAACAATGTGTTCTTGTATTCCTTTACTCCATTGGTTTTTTTTCTAATCCTTGCAAGAATTCAGCTCCTTAACAGATCTACCTTGTGTTCAATTCATCTTGTCCCCTCAACTATGCAGAAATCTTCAGTGTTCACATGCTCAGAAAGATTCTCCTTCCCTCTGTTCTTGAGAAGTCTTTGGATTTTTTCAGACTTCCCAGATTTCAGGTTTACTTTCCTGTGATGAGGTAGTGCTTGTGAGTTGGAATACAGGGACAGTATCCCATGGACATTTTTCAGCGGCGTAGGTTCTCACACAGCCCCACTCTGCCCCGTCCCTGCAGAATCTGGTGCACAGTGCCATGAAAAGGATCTGTGCAGATGCACTATGTGCTGGATCTAACATTGAGCAGTACCTGGCTCACCACGGCGTGCGTCAGCGCAGGGCAGTTGCAGCATGGCAGAAGCAAAGTGCGTCTGGTTAACGTGTGGGGAAGGAGCAGAAGAAAGGGTGATTCCTGCTGCCTTCTGTCAGTGCTGTTGGCTTTATTTGTGTATCTTATCTGACTTTATAAATATGCCAGATTGTCTGGTTTGGTTTTTTTCTTTTGCATTAGGTAATTTAGGCTGAAAGTGGGAAATGCTCCACACAAATTCACAGAAATGTAAGCACAGTAGTGCTGAACAACATCATGTTTAGCCATAGGGAGACTGTCTCATTGTGTCCTACTGAGAAAAGTATGTTTTTAAAGCTTTTATTGCAGGCTGGAGATTTTTGTGGTTTTTTTGTGGTTTTTAGTTTTTTTAAACTTCTGGGATGCTGAATGTGGGAGCCAGATCAACTGTAGATGAAGACACTAGTAAAGAAGAACAAGAGATAAGAGAAAGAATGAGAGTGTATCAAGACAAGGTTATTTCCCATTTGTGAGGAGGCAATGGAGAGAATACAGTCAAAGTTTAACGTGAAATGTGTTTGTGTGAACCAGGGAAAGAGTGAAACTGTAAAAGTACTAGTGGTTTTCCAAGCACCAAAAACCTTTGAAGTGGGCAGTTGTGTAGCACATAAATCAGTTTGTAGATGGGTTGTGACAGCAGAAAACAAATTAACACAGTTTTAGGTTTGTCCTGGTTTTGTCTGAGATAGACTTTATTTCCTTACTAGCAGATGGTATAGTGCTGTGATTTTAGGATGAGAATAATGTTGATGGCCTGCTGATACTTTGGTTGTTGCTAAGCAGTCAAGAACTTTTCAGCTTCTAATACTGTCCCACCAACATGACGGTAGGGGCACCCAGGAAGCTGGGAAGTTACACAGCCAGGACAGCTGATCCCAAAGGGCCATATGATGTCATGCTTGGTGTATAACTGGAAGGCTGGCCAGAAGGCAGCTAGCTTAGCATTGGCTCTGGGTGGTGAGCAGTTGTGCTGTGCACCGCTTATTTTGTCTATCCTTCTATTATTATTACTATTATTAATAAACCCCCCAGTAATTTTCTGTCCTATTCATCTGTCTATCTCAATGTATGAGTTTTTACTTTTTTGATTCTCTCCCCCATCCCACTGGTGGGGTGTAGAGGTGATGAGCTATGGTGTTGGTTTAGTTTCCTGCAGGGTTAAACCAGGACAGGTTTTACAAATAAGAAAAGTTTCTTCTTGAACAACTGTGAGAATTAACTTGCCAAGTGTCCAAGCCCAAACATATTGTTTCTAGATGTAAACAGACTGAAGAGAGTTGAGGGATGAATAAGTACAGACCAAGGGACCAATGGGCAAACATGCCTAGCTTGGCTACGTGATAACTAGAAGTGTAGCTGAGAGATGTGATAAGAGTCTACAAATATTTGAGGCACATACTTGAAAGATAGAAACTAATTAATTTAGTAAGGTGAGAAGGGGCATAACTAGAAACAAGGGAATGAGATTATAAAATATATTAAAGTACGGAACAGTCTGCCCAAAGGAAAGGTTGGAAGAACAAATATATAAGAACAAATATAAAATATATAAGACTGGTAGAAAGATTCAGGAAATAATATAACATCAAAGAGTCAGCTTTCTGATGAAAATAGATTGAATAAATTAGGAAGTCTCTTTTACCCATTTAATTTATGTTTGCTTTTGAGGTATTAAGGCAAGTTGGCAGCCTCTCTTAACTCTTTAATTTTGCCTCCCTAATGCTTCCTGCTGATTCAGATCTACATTATTACATACCATTCTTAGAAGCTGTCTTTCTTTAGAAAAATACTGTAAAAAGGAACAGTTGGGCAAACAGTGTAAAAAGATGTAAGAGAAGAAAAACAGTGAATAAGCTTTGGGAATTACTTTCAAGAACATTGTCTTGCTACATTTTGCCTAAAAGGTGTAGCTGCGAATAAGTGGGAATACCAGATAGAGAGATCTAGTTGTGCTGTTCCTGTTTGCATCCAAGAGAATGATGGTGAGTGAGCACCCAGACTGTGAGTTCCTATTGTGTTACATGCAGCCAACCTGCAGTTCATGGAATGATAATAACAATAATCAAAACCTTTTTAGCATAGAGGAAGGCAGCAGAGAAATTTGCCTTAATAAACTAAGTGCATCTTAAACTGCAGCTAGTCAGTTTGACTGCATCCAGGAGGGTGGAGAACAGCTCTAAACTGCTCTGTTTGGCTTGTGCAATAGGGTAAATGGTAAAAAGTGTTCAAGCTCACCACTACTTCCAGTGGCTTCTTTCCTGAATAGATGTCAGGTGCCTGCTAGGCTCTAGGGCAGTGAAGGAAGATGAGGAGGAGTCACGTGGAGCTGCTGCCCATGTCCCTGGCTTGTGAGAAAGGAGGGCATGGCTATGCTTGGCATTTGCTGGCTGACTCCTGTTGGCTGGAAGGCAGCCCTGGGATTAGAGGAGATTATTTAAAGAATTTGGGAAATGTACAAGTTTTGGGGTTTTCCTTTGTAAAACAAACCCCCCTAAATCTTCAGCACAACGAGAATTTCTGCTGCTAGATGGCATTTCTGTTTGTGGCCTCTATGTGCCATCTGCACAAGGATTTAAGCTGGTGTCTGAGCTCTGGTATCAAGGACTTCACCTGAGGATGTGTTTTAACTTTTTTCATTTTGAAGAAGGGTCTTCATGTGAAATTTAGAGCCAAGTTTTCAGTGCTTACTATTGTGGAAGTTGCAGCTCTGACAGATGGACTGTCAGCTCTTAAAACAAGCCAGAAGGTTCTTAGAATATTCTTTCCTTTCCTGTTTTTCCTTCTATATAATTGGGGATCAGTTTCAGTGATTAACAAATACAATCTTCACTTTCACTTGCCTTCTTTTTAAGGAGGCAAAATAGTGTGTGCACTGTCTTGTTTAATAATTTGTGTTAAGAACGAAGTGCTTGTTTGCTCAGCAATGATCTTCATACTTGTATAAAATAGTGATCTTTCTTTCTTGTGAATCTAATCCAGGCTTATTTTACTTTTTTTTTTCCCCCCAGCTGGAGGGTGTGCTTGTGAGCCAGGCATTGTTGGCTTTTCTCTGTGTGCTGGCTTCTGAACAAAGGTGCCGCTGAAAAGGTGAGTACTTAACTTCCATCCTCTTTGATGTAGATTTACGTTCAGAGGAACTGATAAATTTAGACTCGCCAAACCTGTCGCCTTAATTTGTATTTAGGTTTGCAGTGGAGAAAATCTAATCTACCAGATCATAAAGTCGTGAGTGTCAAAGCACTGTTAAAATCTGGGTTACCATAAATTGTGTGACATTCTGCACCAGTGCAGACTAGAGACGCTGAAAGATAGGCATGTTTCGTATCTTGAACAGATCTGAATTTTTAGTTAGAAAAATCTCTGAGACTGTGAAAATAGTAATAAAAACAGGACTCTTCCCCGTGGCCACCATGGAAAGGATGGTTGCCAGAGGAGTGCTTCACTACCCATTTCCTACATATTGTGTGAATTCTTCATCAAATCCAATGTCTATCGCACCAGCTGTCTTCTGGAAGTAGCTGAGATACCTGGGCAGTAACAGAAAACAGAACAAAACAAACCCCAAAATACTCAGCCCAAAGAAAAAAGGCTTTTATCAAATCAAGAGGGCTACTTGGGGGCTGGGGCGGGGAGGGGGGGAATAAGTTTAATGGTGTTGCCCTGCTGTGAGTACTTGATCAGGAATTTCTCAAAATCCTTTCCTTTAGTGAGTGAAATGCTGAGTGTGCCAGGCACGCAGAGGTGAGGGGGGTCGTTTTACAAGTGTTTCTAGTTGGCAGTGAATAGAATAAAACAACAGGGGATTAACACAGAAGGAAACTTTTAAAAAAAAACATTTGAGTGTGTTATGGTTGAGAAATAATATTTGTGTTTTATCTGCACACAAACAAACCTTTGTTTATAGGAGAGCATTAGTACTTTAAGGAAGGGTCGGTGAAATTAAATGTGTGATACTGTGACATCTATACTGATCTCTTCCATAAGACTGCATTAACCATCAAAAATGGGGATATCATGCATAACGTTTGAACATCATTCTTCAGGAGCATACATAATACTTGCTGTCAGATGTTACCTGTGTGCTGGTCTTCTGCAGGCGGTTTTCCTTATAAATGTTCTGTATTTAATACCTGTAAAAGAACTCTGCATTATACCCATTAGTTTAATATTTTAGGAACCAGGGAGTCATGGTTGAAACATTCTAGAAACTTCCAACTAGTAGCCTAAAAAGGCTTTTTATATGCAAGAAAGTATGTAATGTAAACATCTTTGCTTTATGAAGAGGACTATCTTGAAACGTTCAAGATTAAAAGCAAATATTGTATATTCCATTAGAAAGCTGGAGTTTTATACTTGATAAAACTTAAATGTACTGTTATACCTAGATTTAAATTTTGTCAGTTACTGTTAATAATGTGCTTAATTTTTCCTGTAGTAAAGTTTTTGATAGATATCACTATCATGTTAAGATAATTGTTGTTAGTGTGTACATATTTAATAAAATATTCATTCATTACCTAAAAATCATTTAGTATTGCCTTGTCTTCTAAGGAGCTGTTAACCATTTCTTAAGAGAGATATGGGTATTTGTTGAAAGACATTGGAAGAGCTCCATTTATGTAATTGCATTTTGGATTATTTTTGCTTTTTAATCAGCTTGTTTTAAAAATCAGAGTTCCCACAATACTCTTGGTATTGGTCTGATCTGGAGCATCTTTATCTTGTGTCAGAAGATTTATCTGTTTGTAACAAGTCCACATTAACATGGTACTACTCTATCACAATTGTGTTTCTGACCTTACAGGAATATTTAATGGAATTTAGTGTCCAAAAGCTTTTACACTATTTTATTTCCTTTTTACCTGTTTTGGGTTTTGTTTGGTTGATTTTTGGACTTTGGTCATTTCAAAGGTGGCTACTAAATTTCTGGGTGTGTCTTTGAAATCATGAAAGGCAAGGCAGGATTGTTTTTTCTGGGTTTGTGTATAGATCCCTATACTTGGTAGGGCAAGATCGTGTTCTGTGATTCTCTTCCTCTGTAACAGCTATGAGGAAAAACTTTTCTGAATAGGGACATACACAGCCTCTTAAGAAAAGGACACCTAAATAAGCAGTCTGTTGCATACACCTCAAACCTATTTCTATATGTTAGAAGTGTGTCCCTGACTGACATTTAGCACAGTGGTATGAATTGGTTTCCAGTTGTGTTTGTCATGTTTCTTCTGTCGGGAGGTGGTAAGGAGCAATCATGAAGAATACAAAATGCAGGAGGATTTGCAAGCAGGCAAGGAGCAAGCTTACCATAGCAAGAAGTGGCAGGTAGATGGGAGGATCTGGCCTGGAAGAAGTTACAGTTATGAGGTTGTAATTTTATTACATAATCATAAAGAATAATTCTCTGTACCTGGGGGGTTGTAGAGAATAATAATTTCCAATAAGATTTCAGCAATTACCATGGTACTCTGGAGGTTAAGCATCTTTGGCCTTTTTACTGTTAGCAGCTAAATCATGTGAGACTCAGTAGTACGACTGAGTTTGAAATAGGAGTTTGGTTTTTTCTCTGAAATTTACTGCTGTAGACAAGGCCCTAAATGCAAGCAAATCTTATATGTTGAAAAGTGTTAGGGCAGTTACTAAGGATATCTGTGTTTTTGTGATTGTCCTTTGGAAGGCATGGATTCCTTAAAAAGGAAAAAAAGACCAAACAAAAAAAACCCCAACCAAACAAACAAAAAAAAACCACCCCAGAAAACAACAAAATACCTCAAGCAAACTCACTTAACTCCAAATATGTTACTTCTATAAAAGATGGTGGTTTAGGGTTCTGAATCAAATTGCTTCTTTCTTCTTGTCATTTCTCTAAACCTTTTAAATGAGTTACTATATGCCTTCTGTCATATCCCAGTAATTGGCTGAGTTGTAGACATGCAGTAACTTCATGGTGCTATCAAAAGCAACATAGAACGCATAAGTCAGATTTATTAACCAGACAGGCTGGTGAAACCAGCGATACAAAATGTTTCTTAATTTGGAATAGTGTTGGATTTAGCAATGTAATTTTAGGTATTGGAAGAAACTGATTGATTGCTCATCCCTGATAATCTGTGCTATGCATTTCTTTGTGCTCCAATTCATGATGGAGAAAGGCTTGAACACCTTCTTTGATACATGTGGAATCTGTAGAATCGTTACATTAACATACTCTGTGCTACTCTTCATTTTCCATACCCAGAGAACTGATGAATGGGAGGCGATAGTAAGTTGTGAGTTTACCACAGGAAAACCTTCTAAGCCCCCTTTACAGAGCCTTACTCAGACCTGAAATTCAGGTACAGGGCAAAGTTTTAGTCCCCTGTGTTAGAAACAACAGATATGATCATGAAGTGCTCTTCTGCTGAGGAGCTCTGGGCATGTGGGTCTGTATTGCCTGCAACTGCCTGAAGTGGCCCTTCCTGCTGAGGGATCTTTTTCTAGCAGACTGACATCTCACCAGTTAGCAGTAGCATCCCTGTGATTCCTTTCAGATGTGCTGGCTTTTGCGGACTGGAGTATATGGGGGTGGATGTTGCATTGAATTTGGTGTCTCTCCCAGGCTGGCAGGATTGTTCCCAGCTGTCAGTGACTCACAGTAGCCGAGTTGCTGCCTCAGAGTTCAAGTTAATGGAATTTGCAGTTCTGTTTCCCTTGAATTGTCTGGCAGAGATGAAATTTCCCATGAACTCAGAAGAGCAGAAGAGATTCCACAAAGTAGAAGCTTTCAATGTGTGATGGGTCTGAAAAATTGCTTAGAAGTGCCATCCTTTCTCAGTCCTGCCTGGGGATAGCTCCTGAACAATCATGCTTTCAGGCATTTCATTTTGTTCTGTCTAAATTTTAACGCTGTGCTTATTGCTGAACATCTCTAATTTCCAGAATTGCATTAAAACCATGATAAATGTATGTCATGTGATTGTCACCTTATTCTTTATCTACATGGATGGGAAAGTTAATTGGGATTTAGAGGTCCTGTTCTCTCAGCAGGGTAACTTCTTGGTTTATGCCAAAGAAAGAGGGCACAAATGTCATCTATGCAATTAATTCATAGATTTAATATATTTACAGAGGAAAAAATTGTTTTATCCTGTCTTTTTTGTTACTTGTTAATTTTTACCATGCAGGTTGCTTTTGCCCCTTATGTTAATGCGAAGGAAGATTTGAAATAGCTGGGGTGCACCATGCAGAGTGGGGACCTGGGTTAACGTGTTGATTTTGATTGTTCTTGCAGTGTGACTCCTCCGGAGAGCCTTCCGGGCTCCAATAGAGCTGCAGTTAGATGTAGGCAGTGTTCAGTGCTGGCTCCCAAGCAGCGCAGAATCAGTAGGATGCTTTGGATTTCATTTATTTTCTTTGAAGATGACTGTTATGTGACTGAGAATCGCTGTCATTTTCCAAAATAAATAAATCTTCTGAAGTTTATTTGCCTTGTTGCTCTGCTTTAGAGTATCAGAATATCCAGAGCAAGCTCAATCTGCTGCACGTATAGTTGGTATGGACTAGCCCATGTTTGTGGCTTGATTATACTGAGTATGATGCTCCCTCCCCTCTGTCTGTGGTTTGTACCTGTGAACCTTGAGTATGTGTATGAAAAAAGTCTTCTGGTTCAAAGTGCTGTTTGAAAATACATGGAAGGCAAAGAAAATAGCAAATCTTTGCTCCTCAGTGTTGCAGCTTTTCCATTGTCATTAATCTATTAAAATGAAACTTCAAGAACCTAGAGTAAGAAGATGATATTTAGTTCACTAATCAGATAAGCGAAGAGGTAATAGACACATATTCTTTTTTTCATATTCTAAGCAAGTAACAGCCTGAGAAGATTAAACATATATGTTTCAGATTCCAGGTGCATTTTTCCTTGAAACTGGATTACCTTCTTCTCTTCGGTTTTGTATTTGCTTCCTTTGTATGCCCTTCTATGTTTGTTTCATTTGTATGCCATTTTATAAGACCTTATTTTATAATAAGACCTACAAAAATTTTCAGTGGTCCTTGGTGGAATTTCAGATAATGAAGCTCCTCTTTTTCCATATTAGTACTGGTTTTACCACGTTGATAACTGCTCACAAAGCTTTTCAGGTCTATGACAGCAATGTCTTATTGTACAAAGATCCAGATATACTTCATTTCTTCAGCCTTGAATGCCTGTTGGTCAACTGGAGGGATTTCAAACATCACAGAATCGTAGGGGTTGGAAGGGACCTTGAGAGATCATCAGGTCCAACGCCCCTGCCAAAGCAGCTCCCCAGCTCATATTGCACAGACAGGTGTCCAGACGGGTCTTGAATATCTCCAGAGAAGGAGACTCCACCACCTCCCTGGGCAGCCTATTCCACTGCTCTGTCACCCTCACTGTGAAAAAGTTCTTCCACATGTTGGTGCGGAACTTCCTGTGCTCCAACTTGCAGCCATTGCCCCTTGTCCTGTCCCCACAGACCACTGAAAAGAGGCTGGCCAGTTCCCCTTGTGTCCCATGCTTGAGATACTTATAAACAGTAGTAAGATCCCCTCTTTAGCCTTTTCTCAAGGCTGAACAGCCCCAGTTCTCTCAGCCTATCCTCATAAGGGAGATGCTCCAGTCCTTTAACCGTCTTCGTAGCCCTTTGCTGGACTCTTTCCAGGACATCCCTGTCTTTTTTATACCAGAGAGCCCAGAACTGGACACAATACTCCAGGTGGGGCCTGACCAGGACAGAGTAGAGGGGGGAGGATCACCTCCTTAGACCTGCTGGCCATGCTCCTTTTGATGCATCCCAGGATCCCATTGGCTCTCTTAGCCACCAGGGCACACTGCTGGCTCATGGCCAACCTGTCATCAACCAGGACCCCCAGGTCCTTCTCCACAGAGCTCTTCTCCAGCAGGTCATCCCCCAGCCTGTACTGATACAGATGGTTATTCCTCCCCAGGTGCAAGACTCTACACTTGCTCTTGTTGAATTTCATCAGGTTTCTCCCTGCCCAGCTCTCCAGCCTGTCCAGGTCTCTCTGGATGGCAGCGCAGTGTTCCTGCGTGTCAGCCACCCCTCCCAGCTTTGTATCATTGGTGTACTTGCTGAGGGTGGATGCTATTCCCTCATCAAGGTCATCGATGAAGATACTGAACAAGATCAGACCTAACACCGAGCCCTGGGGAACACAGCTAGTTACAGGCCTCCAGCTGGACTCTGCTCTACTGATCACCACCTTCTGAGCTTGGCCTGACAGCCAGTTCTCAACCCACCTCACTGTCCTCTCATCTATCCCATGCTCGCTCAGCTTTTCTATCAGGATGTCATGGGAGACAGTATTGAAACCTTTGCTGAAGTCAAGGTAGATGATATCCACTGCTCTCCCTCCATCTACCCAGCCAGTGATAACATCATAGAAGGCTACAAGTTTGGTTAAATATGTAAATATTGTGTTAGATTATTAACTGTAGCAATAGTTCTAGTCACCCTAAGAAAGCAGTATTTTTGACTGCTTACGCACATGATGCATCAGGCTTCAGGGACTTCTTTCCTCCACTGAGTATTTCTGCTGAGATAGCAGGAAAAAACCAGAACACTAAACTTGTCCAATTTATGGGAGGAAGACCTGGTCAACTGGGGACAAGGTTAATTTTATCTGCTAAGAGGTTCATTGGAAGTTATATCCAAGTAATGTAGTTGAAAGTAATCAATTTCAGGGCTATGAAGGACAATATTTATAGTGACATAATGACCTTTCTGGGGTCCTTTTCTCCACTGATGCAAAGTGCAGATTTCAGTGTCTGTTAAAATCAATTTTCATTTCTGATACATCCACCATCACAAGAAGTGTTTTCACTTGAAATAGGACTTGTACCATGCACTTTGTTTTCTGAAGGTGCATGGAGCGGGGAGGAGAGTTTCATCATGTAGACTGCTGAAGACTTGTTTGCATGATTGAATGCATTGAGAAAAGCTGAAATTAACTTTTTTAAATATAGGAAGTCAGCATGTAGTTAACTCAGGTAATTTAAATCATGGTGTGAACTTCTTATTCAGAAATAAATTAACCTGAGTTTGCTGTTCCTTTAGCTTCCTTTCCAAATGCCCAAAGAATAAATGCTCCCTCATGTATATCAAGGAGTTTTGTAGTGATCTCTGCTGTTGATCACAGTGGGATAATTGATCTGGCAAAAGTCAAAGTTCATAGTGTTGGTCACTTAGATTTTCTCAGCTTGGTGTTGTGGCTACTCACTGTCTTCAGTGGTTCTTGAGAGCCCCAAGAGCAGTCTTTATTACACGGTGATTAGCGTCAGCATGATCGGAGTAGCCTAATTATGGTCGTAGAATTGTACTATAAATGCACAATAGACAAGAATACTAAAAATACTGTGTAGATAACATATTTTGAAGTGCAGTGTTTTGTAGATCCTTCAGAAGGCTTGAAAGGACAAAAGAAAGAGAGCAGAGAGGTATGTACACAAATGAGAAGCAGCACAGTACAGTATAAATATGATTCTAAGTTTGAAAATTTGGAACTTTTTTGAAGACACATCATATCTGAAGTAATATATTTTGGAAGTAGTGAATATTTAACACAGGTAATCAAAACCCTCCTTTTCTACATTTCTTTATTTATGCAAGAGCAAAGAGTTATTCAGAAAAGCAGAGCAGAAGCAAACCTAAACTGCTAACAGGAGGTACTTTTTATTATGCCCAATTTGTCTGTGGAATTCATTGCCACACTTGTTACTAATTCTGAGGTGCAAATGGGAATCAGTGGGACTGGGCAAGCATGATGATGCAAAAGAGGGGAAAAAAAAGAGCCAGATAGAAGAGGATATAAACTCACACAATACAATGTGTATGTCAATTTCTAAAGGCTGATTATTTCCATGAATATTTTAATTTGGCATTTCTTGAAACTTTTCAGAAGGGGCAGAATGACTTATTTCAAATTGTCCAATCTTTGAGGAAGATAACTACAGCTCTGAGTTTTCATCTGTACTATCACACAGTTTCCTGATGCTGTAAACTAATGTCATCATTAACTACCAGGGAAACAGTGCATCAAAATTCACTCTCTGTTTCTGGAAAATGCTTTTTGTGTAAGGGGAGCTCCTTCAGAAGAATTATATATTCAGCTTACCTTGTCCTCTGTTCCACCTCTCCTCTCGGTTCTGTAATTTGTATCTTCTGTTCTTCCTTACGGCGGTGCCAGTTCAGGATTCCAAATCCTTCAGTTGTTCTCTCCTTGCAGCTCCTGTCTGGATTCATCCCCACTGACTCCTGCAGTCTAATAAGAGTGAATCTCAGATAAAGCATGTAATACTGTATTTTGGAAATCTGGAGTCAAAAGCATATGTTTCAAGTGAGAAAGGGAGTAGATCTACCTTAGGGTATGTGAACTGCTGATGAAGTGGCTGGTCCTGTGGTAAAAATTGACCTGGTAAATTTCCGATGTTTAAGCTGTCTTGCTCGTTTTTGTTAAGCACAAATGATCTAGGCATATGAAGAGGTTGCTCTTGCTTTTGCTATCTATACTGTAACTTAAGTAGCTAAATTGGAGGTAGAATGTGGTTTACTTTCTAAGCCAGTATGGGTAAGGAAAAGCAGCAGCACAAAGGGGGTAGGTGCATCATGGCAATATACTGAGGGGAGAGAAAGAGAGAATAATGAGATGATGAAAGGCAAAACATTCCTTGAAATGAGCTTCTAAAAAGGCACAGAGAGAATGTCTGTGTGGTGGAGAGGGAGTTGTCTTGAAAATCTGTGTTTGTTCCCTGGAGGCCCCCATGTGCTATAATTGAGTCAACATGTCAAAGTGAAGTATGTGGCGAGCTTTGGGAGCCGGGGAAAACTGCTGCTTCTGCACATACATGGCTGGGATGAACCCCATCTTACAGCAGTAATAAGCACTCTGCTTTTACGATGGTGAAGCCACAACACAACAGAATAGCTGTCCACCAACCTCTATAGCTGATGTTTCTCTAAGAATTGCTTTAAATCTTGGTTTGTTCAGGAAGCTAGGAATAATTGGCTTTCACGTCGCTTCTGATGCAGATGTGAATGAAGATGATGAACAGAGGGGAGGATGACAGAATGTGCTGATGAGATGCGGGCAGTGCAAGCTGCAAGGGTCTTCCTTAATTTATTTCTAAATCTCAAAAGAAACAAATGCCTTTATGTCTTACAGTATTTCTTAATACATCTTATAATAGTTGGTGTAGTGTTTTAGGGATATAATGACTTTACTGTCTCATTTTTGTGTTTTAAATGGATGAAAAAGGAATGATTACAACACTTTGTCCTGGCCGATAGTTGCAGCCTTTGGCTGTGTGACTTCATGCGTGATGCTGCACTGGCTGCTCTCTCCTTGGCCATTGCTCACCACAGCACTGCCCTAGGAATTCATATGAACTTGAAAATCCTTTAAAGCCAATGTGTCCATGCTAACAAGCTAATTTTGTCGTGATTGTTTTTTATGTAGAGTCTTTACCTTTGGCGCTTTCGTATTTTATAAATCATGCTTACTGTCATATTTGATGTTCTGATTGTTTCCATAGTGACAGCAGTGGCAGAAACCTGCAAAAGGAAGGTGACAGCATTGCATTTTCAAGATTAACTATTTTACAGAGGAATGGTTTGAGGGTGTAGGAACACATTGGATTTTTTTCCAGGCAGTCACGGAATATTTAGGAGTACTTACTTGAGGAGTCAGAGAGAAAAGGCAGCAGGATCGGTTTGTATTTTGGCATTCATTTGTATGGGGAAGAAGTGAACGCAAGGTCGGCCTGGAAAATAGGAGATGTCTCCTTTCTTGCTGCTCCAAAAGATGATGAAATTTTGAAATGCAGAAAACTGCAAAGTATAAATCATCTTCACAGAAGTAGAAGTTAACATGTCTGTGAGACAGTGCGTAACATACTTTTGTTTCATAATTTTTCCCTTCTAAATTAATAAACTAAGTGCAGGAAGCTTTTAGCATTAGAAATCAGACACAAAGACATTAGTGAGAGCTTCAAACTTTTTTTTTTCCCCTCTGGTAAAATCAGCTCTCTGATCTTATTTTCTGGGGAAGCAAGGCGTTATCTCCTTTCATTACACATCCTATAAACCTGTGTTTGTCAGGGAGATACCTTGAGAGAATGCAGGTGTTTGATTAGAGTCCGTGCTACACCCGAGAGGGTTGTCTTAAAGCATTTTATGGGAGAGACAAGCCTCCCTAATGTGTCCTTTTGCAGAATGTGTTGATGCTTCTCTCTCTGCTGTGGACGCTTGGAGCAGCTGCCAAAATAATGTATGCCCACCTTCCTTATATCAGTACAGACAAGTGGGTGGAGATAATGGGAGAGATGCTTGTAAATGAAGTTAAATATTTTCTTTCAGAGACTCTTTTCTCTAAAACATCTGATAGCAGTCAAAGCATGCTTTCCCTCCCCACTGCTATCGTGGTGCCTAGTATATACAGTTAGGTTTGAGACCTTGTGTCCAGATAGTTCTGCCTGGGAAGAGTAAGTCAGCCTGTACTGCCTATCTCCAGGTGACAGGCATGTCTCTGGCCCTGGGGAAATCAAGCAGGCTGGTAGTAAGACACAGGTGCTACACTGCAATTTAGCACATTGTTAAATTCAGATCTTTTATGCCTTCCAGCCAAAATATGGCATCATACTGTAAACTGAGTTTGTGTTACATCTTATTACACTGGGGAAGAGAAGCTAGCAGCTGGGAACTTGTGTTGCCTTGAAAGTTGCAGAAGTTACTTATTTGTCAGTGCCTGAGGCCTCTTTGGTCACGTCTGCATTGGTACCTCAGCTGATTTTTCCATTATTTTGGTATCTTGGGACAGGGGGTTATATGAAAATAAGTAATGCATGGTTCTTTGTATTTACACACAATGTTTTGGTCAGCTGGCATGTTGAAAAGTGTTTTGATTCTGGTTTTCCCTTCACCCCACTGAAGAGGAAGTTTCTGTTTTGTACCAGCTGGAATCACTGTGTGTAAATCTAGAAAGTGGCTTAGAAATCATGGGAGCAGTTAGTTGTAGCAGAAAGGCTGAAGTAAATTGTGCCATCTGTTCTAAATACTGTCCTCTGATTTGCAGAATAGTAATTGCGGAAAAGTAAATGAAATCAGTTACTTCTTAAGAGATAGGTTCATTTAGAGATAGCTAAGCTGTTGACATGCTGACTTAGTGGGAAAATAAGAGGACTCTACTCCCCTCCACTCCCCACCCCCAAATAATCACCAAACCCACTGGTTTTGCATTATTTACACTGATGAAACTGTAAAACTTAGCTTAGTGCTGTGCTTTAAGTAGTGTCATGCATCCCAAGCATATGTCGGACATGACTTGTGTTTCAGTTGCATTGTGAAGTATGGATAGAAATGGACATTAAGACTGGAACTTGAGTCTAATTTCATCTGTAAAACTCACTTATTACAATATGCAGCCTTTTCTGATCCCCTGTTAGAATGAAGAAGTAGTGGTTTTACACACACGCCCCCCTCCCCCCCCCGCCCCGCTTCTTAAAAGATAGCATTATTTGCAGAGTTATCACTGTATGCTTAATTTGGCTTGCAGAAATCTTTGTAGCTGTTTTAATCTTTTATGAAATAGGTAAAATCCAAGAGGAAATTGGGAATGGAAAAAAACCCCAAACTATTCACATGTAAATTTACCCAGTAAAGCCATAAACAGTATAGATTTGGATAACTTCATATTCATTTCTTGAAGCAGAGCTTTCCCTTAAATCATGGAAAAACATCTGCAAAGAAGAAAACATTTCTTGTAAGTCTTGCTCCTGGTTGCAATTAGAGGCAGCTGTCTGATTTATACTTAATGAAAACAGCAAATTCTGCCCTTGTAAACTTTTTCAGTTTGGAGGAACATGTATTTATTTGCATGAAAACATTGATGTGAAATACTGAAAACCTTTACTGCAGATACAAAATGCTCTTCTAAAAGCTCTTCCTTCACTGGTTGATAGCTTTCACCTCTCTCTGTACCATTAATGTTTAGTGCTATCGCAAGTTTTTGGATAACAGATTGAGTTGACTTTGTGTATGTTGTTTTTGATAGTGTTAGCTAAACAAATTTAGGACTATTGTAGTAATTTTCTCTCTGTCTTTTATGAAACATGAAACTCTTTTAGTGCACAGGATTTTACATTTATTCTTTTTGTTTCTAAAGTAGCGGAAAGGTTGTTAAATGGATCATGTTTAAAAATGAGTTCCTATTTTATGAAAAGTTTTTTTTAACACTCTAATAAAAAAAAAAGAAAAAATATTTAACCTAAAATATATTAAAACTTAAATCCCATGAGATTCAGAAGATCTTTACACTTATGGGGGTGGTCTGAATAACTAAGTAATGTTTATTCTTTAAAGAAATTTTTATTAAACTCTTCTACAGTCTGTGCACTCTCTGGGCATATTCATTCCTACCTTGAAATGACTTGTATTGAGCATAGCTCAGAGATATCTCAGCCATGTTTGTCAATTTCAATCAAGATGCTTTAGGTTTCCAGAATGGTGTCCTCAGAATTTTTTGAGGTCTGACTTCCTGTAAGATTTTTGTGTGCTTTCTAATGATGTTTTTAGTATTTTTTTTCCCCCAGAAACCATTTGAATGTATGCTTTGAAACATCCATGTGTAGCGTTTTTGCTGTTTTGTCCCCTGAATGATTATAATTGAGTATCTGTCTTTTTGCCTGTTCTTTCTTACTTCTGCATTTCATCCAGGTAAAATACGAGTTTTATTCCATGATGCTCATAAGTATAAATCTGTGGTTCTTTTGCCATGTTTTTTATAAATTGCCTTTTGTTTAACTGGGATGAAATTGGGAACATGAAACCAAAAAATGAATGGTCCTTACTTAAAGCAGTTGAACTTTTGGCATTAACAAGGATCTGTAAAGCTGTTAACATCAAAAACGGCATAAATTATTTTTGTGATGGGGAGTGATTTCTGACCTGAAATCAAAATGGGTGTTTATATCCCAGATGGTGACTATAAATTAATGTGTTGTTTAATCTCAGAAGTAAAAATTCCTTTAAAAAAAACCCAAATCAAACCCTACAACAAACTAGAATTTTAGCTTCAGGGGTGTAGAAGACTGCAGTGTCTTTCCCTGCCCCGTGGTACGCAGTGTGGTAGCTGTGGGCACGGGTGGAGATTGCTGAACTTGTCTTTTGCCCTGTCAACTTGATGAATGCCCTCTTTCCTTCTCTGGTGTCACTATTGTAGGGCTGAAGTGTTCTGGTTTATATGAAATAAGAGGGCATTGAGGACCAGAAAAGCATCTTGGTGAACAGTGACTCATGGCTGCCTTGCCAGTCCTTCCACTGTTGTGGCTTTAGCTAGAGGTTTTTGCTGTTGTGTTAATGTTTGGCATTGTATTGGCCTCTGTGATTACTGGTGGATATGGAGTATTTGACTGAGCTCTCCTCAGGGCTGTGAGCAGGAAAAAGAGAGCATTTGGTCTGCATTTCCGCATGTCAGGCAGGTCAGTCTGGGGCTGGCCTCTGTTATATTAAAACTCTTTTTGAAGACATCTTCTCTTGGACACTAAATTCTGCCTCAGTCTCAACTGTGTTAGTTGGTGGATGGATGCTTAACTCAAAAATTGGCATATTTGCTAAGCTTTAATGTATTTATTTTCTTTTTTAATGTAGAACGGAATTGCTCATTTCCCTATTTTAATGTGGTACTTCAGGGAATAGCTGCAGTAAAGCGTTCTACTGCTAAATCATAGCACTATTACAGCATAGTCACTTCACACATTAATTTTCTCTGTAGGCCCAACAAGGATTTCAGAGGAACCATCTACTTCAAAAAAGTGAATTTAGTTTGGGTTGTCGCAGCAGAAGCTTGTTTGTTCCCCAAGAAGTGCAGTACAGGATGTTACAGCATGCCATTGCCAATGCTGTCCCACTGATTCAGGTTCATCACTGGTTCACTTCTCTAAAATTGCTGCCAGTTGAGACGGTCACTTGTGTAACATGAGAGCTGCGTGGAGACCACCACACTCAATCAGAAACAGTGTCAGCTTCATTCTCAGCGGGCCTGGAGCCACTGCTGTATTCCAGCTTTTATCATTGCATGACAGGCATGCATGGTGGGCAGTCCTTTCAATGTTGGCTGTGCTGAACTGTTTATTCTGGTTAGGGAAACTGGATAAGACTGATGTTGTGTGGCATGCTTCTCTCCTCACTTCTGTGTGCCTCCATAGGGTGCCTTTGAGATGCTAGTTTTAGCCAATTCATAGTAGATTCATTTCCAAGATGTGTATCTTGTTGGAGAGACTCATCCACATTCCTGTTTGGTGGCTGTACGCAACACGCAGTAGGCCAGTACAACGGGCACAGCTCTCTGCTCTTGGCATGTTTTTTGGCACATTTCTGAATATTTGTAACATTGTCAGTGTCTTTCCCCGTGCCTAAAGCGTGCTGCTAGAATGGATTTGGGAAAGCTCTCCATTTCTATAGGTGTAGTTTCTGGATCACAGGAAGACAAGTGGATGATGTTAGTAGACTGCAAGTCTTTGAAGTACATTAGAATTGACTTCAGAGAGAAAGAAAATCCCTTCCCGGAGCTACAGATAAACAACAATGCTTTCAAACCTTCAAGAGGATCAAGGTGAAACTCAGTGAACAGCAAGTGCAGAGAAGATGATCCTGCTTTGTGACAAGTGGCAAAAATACCTTCTTTCCCCTTTGTGCTACCATAACAAAGCAGAATAACAAAGTACTCTTAGATTGTTCTATGAAAGAAACATAAAAAGCCTTTTATGTTAAATATCTTCATCTTAATAGATGTGGGTAGAATATATTTTTAAAGGGATGGAAGTACCATATTGGAATTCTGAAATATCTTCAAAAGTAAGCAAAAAGAGCTTTATTTGTCCAATTGTACCAATGTATTTAACAGAATTTATTTGCTTATTTAGACTTGAAGGAAGTCAGTATCTTCTGACTGATGTGTGTCACTCCCAGTTTAGTTGGATTTGGCTGGGAAAGAGAGAATGGAACAGTCTCATTACTCTTCTTCCTATCATTCTCCAGGAAAAAAAGAAAAGTGTGTCTAAACAGTGTACATTTCAAAGTAAATGAAGTACATTTCAAAAGGTAAATATGGCCCTCCCCTTTACCTCAGGAAAAGACCATCTCAGGAAGATGAGTTGGAGAGTACTAGAAAGTGGCCACAGAAGTGACTGTTTCTTCCAAGGTTCCCTTTTGGTTTTTTCCAAGGTTCAGAGTCTTGAAAGACAATTTTTTTAGAGGAGGAAAGTATCCTTCAAAAGCAGGAATGGATTCACACGCCTTTGCAATGGTTGGTGGTGGACAAAGGCTGAAGTTCAGAGGACAGTGGTGTATATTAACATGCCTTATGGGTTTCAATGACATGAATGGTAAATAAAGACTTACAAAAGTCTTTCTTTTACCAAAAGCTGAATGTCTCAAATTCAAATGGGAAAAATGAAGAAAAACTGATAGTTTAACACACACACCCCCACCCCCCCCATGGTTTTTAAATGTATTTGGCAATACACGAAGGCTATTGAGATAATGCAAAACAACCCTGCAGGTCACTTTTAACTAAAAGCTCACTATATAGGTGAGGCTATAAAAAATACCACACAACAGCATGTTCCATATGTAATAGAAAAGTGAGAACAAACTCAGAATTGAGAGGTGGTGGGTTTGGGTGGGGGAGGGAGATTTAAATATGCCCTTCAGGAAAGAATCTGTGTAAAGAATTGAGAAAGAAATAAGATGGCAGTGGCAGCAGCCAGGATTTACAGAGCTTTTCAGTCCTTTGTTTGGTTATCTTGCATAAGTGCTTTAGCCAGAGACTCTTTCAGTAGCTGCATGGGGCCAGCTTGGAACACAAACGTGCATGAATCCAAATGTAATTTCCCTGTTGTGCACATTCTGGCTGTGACAGCTCAAGTTATGAATGTAAAATAGCAGGGGAAAAAAGTTCAGAAGATGTCCAGGACTGAAATGTTATTAAGAACTGATTTACCCAGAGCTCCCATGCACTCAGCAAAGGTGCTGCCCGAATTTTAAGTCTAGCTGCTTCCATGCTTCATTTTGATGTGCCTTGGAAAAGAAGAAATACTCCATTTCTCTATGCATCTAAGCGGTTCAGAGTAATAGAAGTAACATTTACTTGCATGTGAGATGCAAAGCAGGAAAAAGGGGGTGATGCTAATTCCTCACTCTTGTTTGTGGGCAGTGCTGGCACACAGACAGAGTCTGCATCGGTGCCTCTGATCTGTAGACATGAAGGGAATTACGTATCTTTTCCCTTTCAGGCAGTTCGGTTTTCTGTAGGGCAATAATCTGCAGCTTTCACGAACTCCCAGTGTTCAAGAGGCATTTGTCTTTCCTCTGGGGAAGACTGGTGCAGAATAAGGGACTTCCTCCCCTCACATCAATACGCTGCTCACAGAAGGGGCACCTCATCATGGATGTGGGACAGCTTGTCACTGGAACTGGGCAGGAAGGAAACTGCTTTTCCCTCTTCTACATGCAACTTGAACAGCAAAGAGTAGTTGCAAAGTTTACAACTTTCCCTGTTTCTTCACCATCAGATTTTCCTGGGTCTGTCCTCTCTTTTTTTCCAACCTCCTTCCATCTCTTGTTACCATGGAGAATGAAATGCCAGTTCCATTCAAGTTGCCGGCTGAATAGGTTTTGAGGTTGATGGATGGTGAGAATCTCTTATCCCTCCTTCTCCAAACACCGCCCCTGCCTGGTTCTTGACATTTCACTTGCCAGAGACTGGCAGTCAGCGAGAGGGAGCTGAAAGGAGGCTGGCAGTGTCCTGCTGAGATGCTCTTTCAGTTCTGTGGATGAAATCAGCAGCCGTGAGAAGGTCTTAAGGACTTCGGTGCAGAGCCTTGTCCTCAAGCTGGCTGAGGCACGAATGCTCACTTGAGTGCACACTCTCTCTTCCCCAAAGCACCCAGGGGAAGAAAGATTCACGTATGAGACCTGCTCCAGCTTTTGACTGTGTTTCAAGGAGCAATGTAACCTCTGCAATGTAAAGGGAAAGGTAAGGAATTAATTAATGCAATGCATGCTCTAGCATAAGCTTTCTCTCACATACACTTCCTTTAGGTTTCATCTTAGTGCCACGTCACACAAGAAGCATTCCACAAACATATACTTGTTGGGAAAGGGAAAGTATTTTTATGAGCTTTTTGCTGGAACCCACTGTGTCAGGACTGTACCAACATAGGAATTAATACTGGTGGTACACTTTAGCAGGTGGCATTTCAATTTGTTTAAGGTCATCTGTGGAAATTTCTGAGTGCTTTTGAAAAGCTGTGCTTGATTAGCAATTGTGAAGTCTTTTTTTTTCTTTAGCTAAGTTTTTTCAGAGCAGTGCCCTGAGAAATATTTCTACATGTTCTATATGTTTCTAAACTTGCTAAACAAATACATCTTTCTACACTACCAACAACAGCTTTTGCATCTGCCTTAGCTCCTCAAGAATTCACTTTCCATTTGATGCTTCATGTCCTGTGTGTTGTTGGATTGTTGTCCCCTTGCTGGTGTGGGTTGCTTTTCATGTTGTACAAGCTGGTTCCCAAATAATGATATGTTAGCTGTTTGGCCAGTGGTGTGTTAAAAGGGAATTTTTAATTCCTGTATGAGAAAGGCATTTGTGTATGTCAATACATACTAAAGAAAAATACATGTATGTGTAGGAAATAGGTATGAATATAACATCTCATTCTTCAGTTAGTTTATTGCAAAAATTCTAGTGATATTTTTGTCTCTAAAGCTAGGGATTCCTTAGAAGGATGTACACATAGTGGTGACTTTCAGACACTTGATAATAAGCAGGACTTCAATTTGAACTTCATTGGATGGGGGTACTGCAGAAACCTTAGATTTAAAAAAAAATAAATGGCTGAAGCCGTTTCTTCTTACCAGAAATACACCACTCATGTCAGATGGAGTTGAAAGTGATACAGAAGAAAAAAGGGAGGAAGTCCATTGGGAAACAGAATGATACTGTATTTTGGGATTAGCTTCCTAATGGCACTCAGCTTCTCGGTACTGTTTTTAAAGAATAGAGTAAAGGGTGAGCATCTGTTTTAACATGCTGATTTTGAGTGAGCTGAAGCAGTGTCAGCATCCAGGCTTGCGTGTGTATTTCCATTCATTCTGTTAACCTGCTGGGGGGGGGTTGATGCAGATAACTGCCTTTTCTACGGAAGAAATACACTCTTACCTGCTAACGAAATTCCCAGTCGTTCTCTCCCACTCTGTTTGTGCAGATTGTTATGCTAATAATTTTACAGGCTGTCAAAAGTTTTTCTGGGTATTTCTGACAGGCTTAAACTTCTGAAAAAAACCTCCGGGTTTTTGACGTGGGTATATTTAGATTCACTTTGCAATCTGAAAGGCCTCCTTTTCTTCTCCCCACAAATACCAGCCTTTACTTGATTGTTTTTCTTTCCTTTTTATGTTTTTTCTAATGAGAATTGGTCTGACGAAATAGCATCAACAACAGAGGTAAATTTTATTATTAGGACACTTCGGTTAGTCCCTCTTCTTCATTCCATCTGGTCTTAGGTTAAATTATTCTTGGAAATTTTTAAAATATCCCTCTCATTTTATATTCAGAATTGTAAAATACCAGTTTTGTAACTGCTTCTCTGTAAACTGTCACACTCAGACATTTTATGGGTTCCAATATTTTAATGAAATGATGGTGTGGTCAGTACTATTAACCTTCAAAGCTGACTTTTTCTTTCTCCCTTATCATACCTAGAAATACTTCTTCCTGGCTTCAGAAATTGGTGCTTAGGTGGTGGCTACTGTAATCCAGTGATCCTTGCTGGAACATACTGTTCTCATCCAGTGTTTTTTCTGCTATTCTGAAGGCTGACTGCTGCTGATATCCTTTATTAGTATACTGTTGTCTAGATTTTTCTAGAGAGACAAAATGCCATGAATTCCCCAGCTGTAGAAATTATGAAGATTTTACTGCTTGGCTCAGGTTTTGATTAAGGAATCTAGTTCTCATATCTCTTCCTTGAATTTATTCTTTTTGAATTCTTCAGTAGCTTGGCATACCTGAGACCTTTTATATTGTACAAAATACAGACACCAAAAGGAAAATGTAAACACCCAAATGTTATGTAAATTATTGTCAACTTCAACTATTTATTCAAATCCAAGCTTTCTTAATCTATGGTCTTTTTGAAGTATCTTCCCTACGCTTTAAGTTGGATTTCAAATGCAGCAAAGTGGAGGAATTGCAGAGTGGCAGCGTTCTCCTCTGCCATTGGACTCAGTAATTCCCCATTAATGATTTTGTTCACTTTTCTACAGCCTCTGTTACAATATGGCATGGTGGATCCTGAGGCATGGCACGGGAGACCTTGGGTGCAGACAGTCTGTCGTACCCATGTGCCTGGATTCTTGGAGTTTTGGAGTTAATGTTATGGTATTTTTAGGCCAAAAAAAAGCCAGCAGCATGAGGTAGGAACACCAGCAGATAGTGATGCTGTACCCAGCAGCTAGGGGGGCTGAAGAACACCTTACTGATATGCTTGCTGTCTCGTACAGGAATGGAATAATTCTGTGTTGCTCATTAAACCCATGCATCAGATTGCTACCTAACTTCTTGTTTAATATGTTTAAATGACATCTCAACGCTACAGCTGGTTTGAAGAGAAATAAAATAAATTTGTCAAACATACTATTCTAACTTTCTTTTTATCTGTCATATCATCTTTGACAAAGAGTGTTTTATCACATAGAGAAGTTACTAATTCTGCAGAAAAATATTGATCTAATGAAATGTTGCACTGAGACTAGGAAAAATTGCTAGATAATTTGACAGTTTTTAATTGGTTATTATTTGTAATCCCTGTTTTTTGTCTTTTATTTGTGTTTCACTCAAGTTGTCCCTTAGTGGAAATTAGGGTCTCTAAATTATTTTCCATAATTTCACAGCATTATCTGGATTTTTAATGTCTGCCCTTTTCTTTCTACTGCTTACCTCTTCCATAAACATGTTGGTTCCTCTCTGCAGTACTTTTTTTCTGCTAACATCATTTTCCCCTCCTCCATTCTCATCTGAACAGCAGCAAAAGCTTGTAATTTTCTTATGTCATCCTAAAGCCTCCTGGCTGCTATTTACATACAGGCAACTGGAGGAAGATCCAGCTCTAAACCTCATTCTGTTTGCTAGATGCTTTATTTCACCTTTTCCTCAGTGCCTGAGTTTCTGTTCAGAGCTTTCCCAGGCAGTGAGGTGCTTTAGCTCTGCTCCTGTCCTTGCTGCCTGGTGCCCCAGCCAGCGAGGACGGGCAAAGCTTTGTTCACTGCAGCTGGAGGAGAAGCCCGGAGTGGAGCAGCAGACTGAATCTGTCTGTCCACAGATTTATGAAGATAGCTCTTTGCTGAGTCGTGCTTTGCAAGTTACCTTTATAACATTAAAGTCTGGAAAATTAATTTTAGTTTAGCTTTCGCCAAGGCTTCCTACCTCCTCTAGTTAAGTGAATTTTTAAGCCCTTTATTATAGGCTGGTCTATATGCAAAGAATGAGCATCGTGCTCTCCAGTGGCTCATTCTCTTATCTCAAGTGTCCTTTACTGGAATCTCGCTACCTTTTGCCTCCTGTGAAATGTAAACTGAATTACAGGCATATAATTAAATCAACATATTAAGTGTGTGAGGAATGAGAGGTAGTGGGGGCTTTGATGGCCATATCCACAGTTAGAGCGTTAAAATCTATGATATCGGGTATCTAAGCTATTTCCTAGTGTATTGTGAGCTTTGGTTGTGTAAGAACGATTTCCAGCTGAGGCAAAATGTGTTTCTGTGCTAGATCAGCACAACAGGCGATCATTTCCCTTCACCTGGCAGAGCTGCTGCTCCATAAACCATGTGGCTGCTAGTTAAAAGACTCAGATGTGCAGTATTACACTCATCGGGGATGGGTAGATTTGAATAATTGCTAAATACTTGCAAGGGTTTGACTGGAAAAAATGTGACCATTTCAGGTACCGTGCATTTGCTTTTGCCTGTAATCCCTGTCCAAGTCACTCTGCAGCTGGCATGCTTTATACTTAAAATTACTGTGGTCAGTGTCTGACCAACTAATTTTCTGCTAGATTATTCTGTGTCTAAACATTGTGCACATAGTATTGGTTCTTGCATTGTCTATAGATCTAGAGCATAGGATTCTCAGAGCTGAGACTTTTTATTTATTTTTATTTGTTTTATATAATGCATCACACCTGAAGTTCCTGTTGTCTTGCCATAACCCAAATTTAGAACATAAAATAAAAATTAAAAAGCATAAACCAAAATATAGCACAGGGGACACTACACAAGAAGTGGGATTAATCTCTTTAATTTAAATACTGTTCCCTCTAACCTTAGATTTCTGAATAGGTGTTTTATATCAGCTTACCATAAAGACTAGGAATAGCAAACTAGTGTCGGATGGAGTCAAATTTGGGTGCAAGATGAGGGATGTCCCCTGTAATGGATGAATTTGTGTAGTATATGCCTCAAGGCCAGCTGCTGGCTATTTCAGATTTGTCCCTCTGAAATGCCCTCCTTTAGTCCTGTTTCAGAGCTGTAGCACTTTGTACTGATAGATCCCTCCCACCCAGTCTGGTTATCTTTTGTTGGCTCTGTACTCCTCATCCCCAGCTGTTATACTAGATTCTTATTCTAACAGTAGAGAAAAAAAATAGTGTTGTAGTTTATCCCCAGCCACAGCAAGCACCGAGTGGCCACTCACTCACTCACTCCTCCCTTCCAGTGAGATGGGAAGGAGATTCAGAAGAAAAAGAATTTAGTGGGTTGGAATAAAGACAGTTTACTAGGACAGCAAAGGAAGAGGAAAATAACAACAGCAGTACTAATAAAAGAATGTACAAAGTGAGTGATATGCAGTGCAATTTGCTCACCACAGTAATGATTCCCAGCCGTGAGCATCAGCCCTTCCTCCCTTGCCAGCTTCCCCCTCTATATACTCAGTCACGGTATCAAATAACCCTTTGGATAGTTTGGATCAGCTATCCTGGCTGTGTCCACTCCTAGTTTCTGGTCAAAACTAACTATTTCAGCCAAAAAAACAGGACAGAAAGAAAAGGATATCTGAAAGTGATACTTACTTCTTAAATAAAAGTTTACTTTTTTTTTTTTTTTTGCAGCAGGGAAGCACTGGATAAGAAACAGGAGGACACACTAGGGAAGAGCTTTGAAAAATGCTGTATATATTGCACTCTTGTTCAGGCTTTTGAATCTTAGAACGTATTCAAAGTTTGTTAGCATTTTACAGTTTAGAAAGTCTAGATGGAAATAACCAGTGTCTCAGTTGCATAGTGATTCTTGAGATTGAGGACTAGGCAGACACAAAAATATGGTCTGATGGACTAGGACAGTCTCTAGCCAGCCTCCATTATCCCCTGCCTTCCCCTCTAGCCTGTATAATACAGATACTGTTTTGTGAAAGGTGATCTCAGACCATGCTTGTCCTGGAAAGGTCAGTGTTGCTCTCATCTGCCACAGCTGTGGCACTTCTGTCTTGCTTCAGTTCCTGCAGTCAAGCAGCTGTAGGGTGCATTCAATCAGCTCATAAATCTGACCAACTGCTAATAATTTTTTGGTGGATTTGTTATTTGGATCAGCATGCTGTGAATAGCCAGGGATGTGGATACACCTCTTTTGCTGGTCGGTGCCAACGCTGGTTTATGCTCCTTGTGGAACTGTACCCTGAAACTATTACCCTTTCTCTGTAATATACTTTTGGATAACTGAGTAATAGTATGTTGTAGATGAGTACTGGACAAGCTACATTTTCTTCTCCTATAAGCAGTGTTTCAGTGCAGTATAATAGTTGTGCATGTGTGACTTCTGATGTCCTCTTACACAGGGGTTTTTAGACCCAGGTGGTTTAAGTGTCAAGTACAGGAGTAACGTCAGCTCTGGGCCAAGCTAGGATGGCCATAGGTGGAAGCACACTTCTGTTCCATCCTCCTTCATCATCTTCTCTCATATTTGCTCTCCTGGGTCTAGCCCCATGGGACTGATTACTCTTCCTTATTTCTTGAGACCTTAAGTTTTGTGGGACTTTGCAATCCCCCAAATCAGGCATTACTCGAGGTTAATCACAAACACTAAACCCACCCATGCTCCCATATGTCATCCCGTGGTGCCTCTGCTCTTGACCAGTGCTGAGCAGCAGAAGCTGTCTGCGTACAAAACAGCAGGTTAGTCACCTCAGTCAAAAGCCATTGACTTGTTTGGCAGAGGTGCTGGCCCCAGCATTCAGGTAAGATCCAACAAGATGCCATCAAGAGTTGCTATCGTGTACTAACTTAGAAATTGTTTTTGAGATTCTCTGAGTTGGCAGTTGATCTTTAGATACAGTATGGATCTTTTATTACTTTCGCCCAGTGTGCTTTTTCTTGACTTGTGGTGAAGTGATTTATACAGCAGAGGAGGTGGCTTCTAGTCCTATCTTCTCATTTCTGTATGTTTTATGTAACACTTGTTTCTGTTGTTTAAAAGACATGGATTTGTTACTCTAGATCATGGATATAAATAGATGCCAGTAACAGGATGCCTTATTAGCTGTGAGCAACTGTACTTGCTCCTAAAGTGCAGATGAATAAAAACCCTTGGTTTTCTGGAAGGTTGAAGTTTAAGTTCTTTGGAATTTGTTGAAAGCTGTTGCTTCTGTGCTTAAAGTAAACTAGCATTAGCCTTTTGAGGGAGGGCTATGACCTATTTGTTGGAGGTCAGTGTTAAGGTTCAGGGTGGTGCTATTAAAGTCTGTAATGATTTGAGTTTAAGTGCTGTGTATGTACAGACAGTCATGCTTAACTAAATATATTGTCTACATATGTTGGGTAGGCTAGAGAGCCAGGTCTGATTTCCTTGGGAACATCATGTCTGTACTCTGCAGAAGCGGCTCTCGGGGAATGCCCGAGTGGAAAGAGGAAAACGTTCAGGCAAAACTTGAGAGGATAGGATTTCAAACACTATATAGGGGATGTTGCAAACAGCCTTTGTAAGCATAATAGGGTCATTTTTGACCTCTGAATTCCTTCATAGGCACCAAAATTGGCCTTTCTTCTATGCTAGTGTTTTATTTTCCATTGTGTTATCGAGTGGTGTCTGACCAAGCTAAGAAAGTGTTTGCTTCAGATGTTTTCTCCCAGGTTGCTCAATGTTCAGAACATTTATGGAAAGGGTTGAGAGGTTAGATAATCCTCTACCTGACTCTGCTACTAAATCCATCTACTCTTGGAAAATGGCTTGTTTTCTAAAACAAACGTACTCAAGTTGAGGTATCTTTTATCTCTGTAGTATGAAAGGCAAAGGTGCTTTTTTGTTTTCCAGTTCTAGCCTGTAGGCCTGTGTGGTTTACATGCATTAAAAAGTTGTTTAGCAGAGGTATTTGATTAAAAAAGAGGCAAATTTTCTTCTGGTAAAAGATACCAGGTTTTTTCCCCTCTTACATATTATGTTTACAAATTGTCAAAAGGTGTCCAAAAGGAGGTGTACATGGAGACACTGCTTACCATAATGTAACCTCCTGCAGGAAAGAATGCCAATATATGCTTGTGTTTGACCCTAAGGGGTAGAAAAGTATTGTTCTGTCCTTGGGCTGTGGTAGTCTACAGAGAAGAAATTAAACCAGTTTGTTAGTTTTAAAATCTGTTGCATCTTTGAAGTTTTTGTTTCCTGCTCACGGTTTTCCAATGTTTATTCTGCCAGGTCTTCAGTAGTGTTGTATCATGTTGTGCAACACATCTTTGCTCACCTGGGAGAGCACTTTGCTGTGCATTGGTGGTCTCTTTTCAGCTGGAATCCTGTGGCCTTCCTAGTCCTTGATTTAGCCTTACTACTTGACAGGAATGATGACCTGTAACAGACTGAGCAACAGCACGTGCTTGAGACCAGAGGCTAGTCAAAGTAACACTCAGCAATCCTTATTAACCCAAGAAGAAGGAGAAAACCAAATAAATATGGCTGAGAAAAGCCCAATATGTCTAACTTGACAGTTCTTTAATATTTTTATTTTATTTTATTTGCAACTTTGTGTAATTTCTAGTAATTTGTTGATCCAGGCTGATGGAATCACTGAAATAAGTACTACTTCTAATTTTCTGAGCTGAAAACTGCAGTACTTCAGGTACTGAAGTGAATCAGACACCCTGGCTGGAGAATGTTTGTAGTCTGGAAAATATTACTGCCTTACAGTGTCAGGTCCACATATTTATGCAAAACAACTTCTCTTTCCTCAGGTTCATGGTGTTTTCACTCAGTCCGCGTCTGGTACAGCACAGCTCTTTCTCAGACTGCACATACAGTTCTTGAGGTAAGGAAGAATTAATAACAAAGGATAATTTTTGGCTAGATGGCATGATAGTGACACTAGGAGAGAATTCATATTTTGTGAGCCTTTGGTTCAGTGTGTTGAAACTCATAAGAAAGAAATCTTTGGTGACTTGGGACGTCATATCTACATTATAATTTAATACTTCATGCTTTCTTGATGGTGTTACTTATGAAATGCCATAAAGTGCAGGTAATCAACTGAAGCTGAGTAGTGACTCTTCATGTTTTCAGGCCTGCATACTCCTTGAGATGATTGATTTTTTTTTTTTTCCTTCCTTGGTACTGGCACTGAATTATAAAAGCGCTGGAATCTGTGGTGGGTACCTAGTTGATAGTGCTGTATAATGATACTGTAATAAAAGTACATTTAGTTATATTTACAGATGGAAAGATTGAGATACAGAATGAAACTGACTTGTCTTGCTCTGGGACAAAATCTCCTGGGTAGGAAAGGATGTAATGTCCTCATGCATGGTGTAGCTATTAGTATACTAGGTCCAAGGTTATTCTAGTTGGGGTTTTTTGTGGGTTTTTTTCCTGTTCTGTCCAATATGGTCTTCAAAGATTGAGTTTTTGTACAACAATTATTCAAACGGCAGGGATATGAAGATGAAGCAGTCATCTTCTCCAGAGTGCACCAGCAGTTATTTTTGGCACTAGCTCGCTGTACTTTCAAAAGCAGAAATGTTCATTTTGCTTTAAGTGACTTTATCCTCTAGAGCTCAATAGGATGATTGTGCACAGGATAGGGAGATATCATATGTTCCATCCTTGGGGTCACTTTGATGTTAGGAGCTAGAGCCAACTCCAGAACAATAGATTTAATTTATCTTCCTCACCTTCTGGAAACAGTGGTAATAAGAGATTATGACTTGTTGTCCCCCAAGTATTCCCTCAAACATGCATCCCTGCTAGCTCCTTATCAGCTGCTACACTGGGGTCTCTCTGGCATCTTCCAGCCCTTTGGGAAGTTCCCATTTCATGTTTCTGTGTCCCTCTCCAGTTAATGAAGTTGTTTATAGGGGGGAATTTAGAAAATAAGCCCGGTCACAATTCTGGGTTTGGTTTATGCGGAGCTCTTTGTGTTTAATATGTCTACCTGTTTCTGGGCTGGGGACAATCACTGAAATGTGGTCCTTGTAACACAGGAGTGTGCAGTACCTGTGCCAGGTGATGCAGAGCTCACTGTGATTCAGCTGATAGGGTTTTAAGCAGGACAGGGATATCTATTTTAAATTGCAAAGTTTTATGTTAAACCTGATGTCACTTTTCAGTAGGGATAGACTCTTTAATCATCTTCTTATCATGCTCTGGGGGAGTTACCAGGACAGTAACATCTGTGCTTGCTGTATGAGGCTGACTGCTATTTCAGGAGCCGTTTTGTGCTTTTATCCAGTGTCTCTTAATAACACAAAGAGTGCAGGCCTGCATCTTCCTGCAGGAGGCCGTACAGGATGGCACTAACTGCTGCCATTGCAAGACATGTGCTCCACCACTTCCATTAACTTGTGAGTACTTCTGAGATCCAGAGCATTCCAAAAAAGTGACAGAGTGGGTCAGTGGTCAGCAAATCCCTAAGTTTGGCAGGCTGACATAGATGACTGAAGAGGTGGAATCATGGCTTTAGAATAGACATGGAATGGATATTCTGCCTCTGCCTGAGAGTATCAGCCTCAGCCTTCCCACAGAATTGCCATGTTGAGAAGAAAGGGGTATGATTTCCCTTTACTGTCTCCCTCTTCTGTTTCTGTACTCATTCCTTTCTTTTTGTTTATAATTGTTCTTTAAAGAAATAACATAAGCCCCCCCTTACAGGTTTTCATAATTTTAACAAAACAAAAGGGAGGTGCATAGGAGCCTCATTCATCACCTTTTGTCACCAGACTTGATTTGACATCTGAGACTACAGAGTAACTTTGGCAAGTGCAATGATTTCCCGTGTGGGGGTAATAAGAGAGAAAAAAGCTGTCAGTTGAAAACAGCAGGAGCTGCATTAGCAAATATAAATTAAACAGATGGCTAAGATACTGCAGCTGTCGCATAGGAGCTCCAGGAAGATCTTTAGCTTAGAGCTGCAGGAGGCTATTTTAAAAGGAAAGATGAAAACAACAACAAAGCAAACTTTAGCATAACGAAAGAGACAATAGAACCATTCAGATGGTTATATGAAACTTATCCAGCACTGTTTTGTGGGCTTTTTTCACCTTTTCAGATTTAGGATCAGCTTTTATAAGATCAAACTGCACATTTTCATCTTGTGAGTTTGACTGCTGGTTCTCTGTACTCTTCTGTACTTTGGTGTGAGACACTGGCTCTGATACGTGCTCCAGAAAGCAGGGAAAAGTGTGACACACATTGTACGGCACTGCTTGTTATTCAGCTGTTTCAAGAAAAACTGCTGAGGAAAGATCTGCTTATAAGTGAAATGTTAGTGGAAAAGTAGTGTTAAAACTGTTAACATTTTGATGGTGGAATAACCTACAATTTAAAGTGTCTTGCATGTTGAGTGGTAAGATAACATTTTTTCCTCGGAGGCCAAAAGGCAACTGATTTCCTCAGTGCCGTGTCCGTAACGTGTTTTCCTCAATCAGGACTGATTGCTTGTTGTAGATACCCTGTGCGTAAGCAGAGACTGCTACGCTGTCTTTATAGTTAGCTGAAGATGTGAATTTTGCAGTAGGTACAGCTGCCTTTAAAGCCTGTGGGTTACATTCAGAGAAATAGTGTGCACAAATGGATTCCTAGACAGGCTGATTGATTTCCCAGAGGTCTGCTTTTTCTGTTTGCCTTTTTACTGCACATTTTTTCATGTGTTTATGGTTGACTCTTGAAACAATATTTAATCGGCAAGAAATTCTGGAATTTAACTGTGCTTGTAGCCCTTTGTGCAAAATTAGTATATCTTCAATTCTGTGTAATTATTTCCAAATTGTATTGTTCCTTTACAATAAATATCTTTAGGTGGAGTTACAGCTAATCCTAAACTTCACCTGTACAAATGCTCTGAGACCTACGAAACCTACATACCAAAGAATTAAATATTTTCCTTTTCTGCATCTATCCTTCTTCCCATCAGCCCATACAGTATATAAGCCTCAGTATGCTCTGGAAGTTGGTGAACCTCTGTCCTGTTAAAACTGGGGAGTTCATCACTGAGATGTCAGTGCTCTTCACTGGCTAAATCTTTCACCTGTCCTATTGTAGTGGTTCAGGACACAAATCTTGAAGGGCATTCAGAGTCAAAAGCAACCGCTTGAGCTTGTTTGTGTTGGCTTGCTGAGAACATGTAGCCTCAGTCTTCCCATATTGTTCAGGGTGCTTCGGCTTCCTCTCTGAGTAGAAGTGGGCTGCACATCATTAGACTGCATTTGTTTTGCACTTGTGGCTTCGTGCTTCAGTGTAGAACAGAACAGCTGATCATGCCAAGCAACTGTGGTTTCTGCCCTTTAAATTTTATTTCTATTGCTGGATAAACTTTAGAGCAATTACAAGTTCAAAGAAACTAGGAGGAAAAAAGCCTCAGCCTGAATATATGCCTTTTCTTCTGTTTTTACTTAAGAGAAACATAGTTGGCCTTGAAGTGTACGTGAACTTGAGAATGATAAATGTGGGATATCTTCATCAGTGATGGAGGGATGTTTCAGAGTAGGTGACTTTCCACTGGGAAGCCTGTCTTCAGTCTCCGCATAATTGCTTCTAGACTTAGTTCCAAATGCTATAGTTGAACTTCACTACCATGGCGTGCCCAACAAGGGAGCAGTTTTGTGTAGGCAGGAACAGAACATACAGAAAGATTATGCACTGAACCCCGCAAATTCCCTGGGACCTCTCTTACTCGGAAGAAACCAAGGAGGCAGCATCATCAGAGGCTAAAGAGAGATGACAGTTAAGAAGGGATGGGGAGGAGCTAAACCAGAGAAGTTAGTGGAATGGGAAGAAACAGTGGGGTGAGATGGCCTTGTCGTTAGAGGTGATGAACCTTATGTTTTCCTGCTGAGTATCCCAAAGGCAAGAATGAACTTTTCCAGCTAGAAATGTAGTTACTGTCTAATGGCCATATTCTGTCCTTGATCTTCATGCAAACCTTCTGTTGATACCAGTGGAGGATACTGTGGAGATGGAGGGGTACGTGGTTGCTATGCTATAGGTACAGCAAATTGAGTGCTGTCTGGACTGTGGCACAGAATTAGTGGTAAAAATGTCTATATTGTTTTTGAAAGAAGGGTGTGACATAATTTTGCCATGTCATGTGAAGCATTAATGCCTGGCTCCATTTTTACAAACAAGATGTATGCTATTGGAAAAAGGAAACTTAATTCAGCTTTTTTTAATGCTCTCATGACAAGGAAGTCTTTCGTCCCTGGAAGCAAGAAAGCCCAGCATTATGGTGCTGTTGCTTTGGTCTGTAGCTCAGCCAGTCTGCAAAAAATTTCATGTATTTTGGCTCTCATTGGAACCTTGGGGTTTTTTAAAGCCTAGTCCAGAACTGTCAAGTCTGATTTTTACATCAGTGCTGTTCTTCACGCTATACAGACAGGTACATCAGTGACTGAGAGAACATGTATTACTACTTATTAGTATGCTTATCATTTCAGAGGTCGCATAAATAATTCTTAGGTGTTGCAAAACAGCCCATCAGTTAGTCCTGATACGTGGGCTGTGTATTCTACAGTGCTGTGTTGGTGAATGATAGGTTACTGATTAATTTACAGTAGCTAGTCTTTTTCTAATTTGTCTCAGTAGCAGAGAAGATTGAGTTTCATGTTAGTTTTGCTTTAAAGTAGATGTAGTTTTACTTTACAGTGGAAAGCAACTGAGTACACTTGCTTAAATTTTGGTAGTGAGACCATCTTTCATATGGAACAGAAATTTTCCATATTGTTGAGTAGCTTACTTCTCTTAACTGTGTCAATTCCTGTCCTTGGATTTTGAGCTCCATTCCATCTTCAAGCATTGTCTGATCCGAATCAGCGTGTGGAAAAATGTTTAGCCAATTTGTAACTCCCCACAAATGTGAAACGTGGCTATGCCAAGGTGTTATCCTGTGGTGCATAGCTTTGGTGCTGCGCGTCTTAGAAAACAGTGTGCTACTGCAGATGGATATGGAGAGGCACCCTTCTAAAATAAATATGGTGTGTATTGGAGAAAAGGCCTCCAGATAAGTGAGAGATGAGTTTCCCTTTGTAAGGAAGCCCTTCAATGGTAAGGTTTGCTACAGACTTCTAGGAAGCTGCAGAAACATTGAAAGGCAAAATATACATGCACGACTGCTGGTAGCTGTAGCCTACCACCTTATCCAGCTCAAAATAAGGCTAAACATAACTAGAAAAAAAGGCAAGTAGTTGTTTGGGAACGTGTCGTGATGGCACCTCTCCACCTTTCTTAAGAGACAATTAACAATTGGGTATTTAGTCTTGTTTTAAACTGGAGTGAGAAAACTGGGGTCTTGAATAGAAACTAATAATAGTAGCACAGTTAATTATTTCACATGAACTAGTGTCTTGTACCACAGTTTATGTGCTTTGCAGTTGTTTAAGTAGTTTCTGAGCATTCATTCTACTGCTGTTACTACTCTGGTTGTTTTTCTATTTAGCAGAATATATCTGACCAAGGCTTTAACTTAATTGTCTTAGTCCTTTAGCTTCTTGCTTCTTAAAGGAAAAAAAATAACAGTTATTTTGTATAAAATAGTGAAGTCAAATGCATTTGTTGCTAAGGGGGTCTCTTTACAGAGGGCTCTCTTGCTTTTAGCTCATTCATGTGAATAATGAACACAGAGGCTTGGTATTGTGAAAGCAGCAAATGCACATCTTTCGTTTGCAATCTCCAAAATACGTTGGAGATGGCAGAACAGTTATGCTGGGAAAACCCTTCAAGGTTTTTGCCAGCATAACTGTGTTTTGTTTAGATTCTGCAGAAATCCCCCTTTGTTGACATACAGTATTCTGTACTAGATTCAGTTAGGTATTACCAAAAATGTGTTGTACCAATATAGCTTGTTTTTTCAGGGAACTGGTATTGGCTGTTCTGGCAAAATAACTTCTTTTTGCCTGTGTAAACTACATCTCAACTAGGCAGATTTGCTAGTATAGCTTTTCTACTGTAAAAAAGACCTTATTGATAATACTGCGAGGTTCCCACAGTAGATGAAAGGCACAATACAAAGGGCTTTACAAACATGAATTAAGCTTTACAACACCCTTGTAAAATAAATCATTCTTCTAACTTGCCAATGTCTAGCTTCTTTTAATATGAGTTGGTTTGTGTGAATGAGAAGGAAGGGTAGAAGATTCAGAGTTGGAGGGGGGAATTAGTGTCTAGTAGCATTGTAGCACTGATAAACTAAACACATTTCTAACCTGTTGGAATACCCTGCCATCTCCATCTGATGTTTAAGATGTCCTAGCAAAAACAGTGGTTTAGAGTATTGAATGGCTACTGTTTGCTTGTTTCACCTGACCTTTGATAGTATGAGGAGTTCTAATGTTGACACTCGGCAATTCCCTTCTTCCTGAAAACCCGGAGCTGGCTCTTGTGTATGTGGTGTACTCACTAACACTGTTTTTAGCTACAGTGTTCTCTCTCTGACTGCTTTGTATTAGACACTTGCAGTCTCATAACAGTTCATGTAGTTCAGGGTATGAACAGCTTATACAGTTAAGGGATCTCAAAGGGAATGGAGAGAGGAAACAAAGCTATAGTTTGATGCAAAAGAATGATTTTTAAATTCAAGTCACTTGAAAGTTAGAATAGTTTGAGTTCACCCATGTGGTCTTAATTTATACCTATTTCTGTGTTAATTATCATGTAGTCTTTAATAACAGTATCACATTCTATTTATTCTTTTTCATCTCTTATGGAACAAGGAAGAGAAGAACTAGGATGTAGGTTAATTTTCTCCTTCAACATTCACCAGCATTGCCTTTGAATTAAGCCTGCAAGTTTTTGAGACAGGCCCAGGCATTTCCACAGGCCTCTGTTAACAAGACCATGTTCTGAATTCTGTACTAACACATCTATCTAGAATTTAGGCAGGCTCTGCGATTTATCCTCTTCAAGGTCTTTGTGTGGTGGTAACTCTTTTCACAAGCCTGTCCTCACTTGGTGTATTGAGGGACTCAGTTTTGAAAAGCGGTCCCAGATCCCCTGAAATCTGGGAGATAGTAGAGACATGTGGTCTGACTGTGTTCTGTGTCTTAGCCCCTCCTGCTAGGGGAAGTTCCAGTAACTTTATCAGTGTGCTTGATCCAGGTGTACATTCTGCTGTCTGCCTGCTCATAGAGACTTTTTGCGTGCATGTCTCATTAAGAAACCTCTTCTGTCACAGCATCCATCGTACCATTGTGGGGAACTGTTACATGCAATTGCTCCACTGAAATAGGAAGTAAATGTTAAGACACCTCCTGAGCATGGTACCTCCTTTAGGTAGTGTGACACTTCCTGTCAAACTGAAGTGCACATACCAGTCTCAACATCTGCTGCATGAAGGACTAAGAAGCTTTTAATTTTTCAATTTTTTTCCATAAATCAGTCCCTTGTTATTTAAAGGTGGGTAGGAACAGAGGCACCTGGTTTAATACTAATACCTTGCTGGGGTTGGCTTTTATCATCTGTAGTTAAGAAAGCAGTGTCTTAGGGGGGTACCTAAACCAAGCCTACATACAATTGCTTTCTTTTTTTCAGCTGTTTTATTTTGCCTCTTCACCAGTGCCCTGGTCCTAAGAACTATACTGTCAACTTTTCCTGTGGAGCATGTAATTTATGGTACTGAACTGTTCCCTGTGATTTTTTGAAATCTCCTTTACTCCTTTTCCTTTTCTTAGGAATAGTGTGTTCTAGGGAACATGATAGTAAGTGCTGTTCTGCCCTTCACACACTCCCTGAATGTGTCATGGAATAATTTAAAATTCCATTTAATTTAAAGTTCAGACAGGTCAATCATATCATTAATACTGGGTTTGGGAATCTCCCTTCCTTTAAGGGTGAATATCTAAAGCAGTATCTATCACTATATTGCTGGTTTTGCAGTAAAGGCTTCAGCTTGATGTCAGTGTGGTAGCTCTTCTCCATTAACATTTTAGTTTCTAGTAGTTTTGAGTCAGGATGCCAGAAGTTTCTATTTCTGTCTGATAAATAGTAGGTGGACGTGTTGCCTTACAAAATCAATGGCTAACAGATGAAACCACAGAATCTGGGATTATCATGGAAAGGCACATTGTTTATGGCCATCTTTATAGTGCTAAGGCCAGAAATACTTATCCATATAAAATGTAAAGAGCTGTTCAGGATTAAGCATCCACGTCAGAAATGTGATATATGTACAAAAGCCAGAAATGAATTAAAATATCTTTTATTACTTTCTAATTATAAGCACATCTGGATGTACTTTTCTTGTTAAGGATCTTGTATTTAGTTCAAAGATGACGAGCATTCCACTACTGAACCTTTTAAAAATTGAAATTAAGTTTATCATTTCAAGACTTGCATTGCTTGACTTCCACTCTTTCTGGTTGTATCTAGCTCTTTTTCACTGCACGCTGAGGAAACTGTACAAGTTAATATACTCAAGAACTTGTTTATTGCCAGACCAGAGTGTAAAATTCCATGTCTGTTTAACATTCAGTAATTTACCATTAAGCTGTGTGACACAAGTTAAAATTGATGTTGATACTGTCCTGATTAAACAGCTCTCATTAGCACTCACTGTGATTTGGCCAAATCGGTTTCCTAGCAGATGTCACAATAAAGGAGCCATCCTACTATAGCATGTCCAAATTCAGTTACAGTACTGCACCAATGTTTTGCACTTACACAGCATCTTTCATTTAGAGCACTTCACACAATTGAATATGATATTTATTGAGAAAACATATTAGATAAATTAATGACCAAAACAAATTAATACATTTTAAAGAGCTGCAGAACATTTTATACCTTCAACAAATGTCTTGTGTTGCAATTTTTAGTGTTGAAGACCAAAATAGTTACCTGGTGGTTTCTAATGCAGAACTCACTTTACATAGGTAGCAGAAGAAGGTTAGAGTTAAACCTCTCAGGTTAAGGTTGGAACAGATGCCTCTTCAGATATTAAATATTTGAAACCACAGCTTCCAACTACTTTAAGTAATCCTTTCTAGCCAGTCTTAGAATCTTTAGTGCTCTTCAAGCCTCTCCTCTTCAGTTTTCTTTTAATACTGCTTTATCATCACAGAAAATACTTGTGATTTCCAATCTATTCCTTCATTTACTCTGTGGTGCCTACTTGCAGCATCACTTAAAATTCCTGTTGTGTGGGCTTTGCCCAACTAACTGAAAACTGAAGTGCAGAGGATGTTTTCTCTGTATGCAGTGTTAAGTTTATAGCTATGGGTTAAAACATTACTCCTTTAGTCCTCACAGTTTAGTTTTATGTATTTTGTGACTTCAGTTTATGTATGCAGAGAAAGTAGATAACAAATGATAATTGTCCATATGCAAATCAAGGATTTTCTGTGTTCAAATTGTTTGTCTGTAACATTCTTTTCGCGTTCCCATTTTCCAACTTCTCCAGCATTCAGAAGTTGTATTATATTTGCCATGTACTGCAAAGCAGAAACCCAGGTAGATACCTGACACATGACACCAAACAAGTCCCAGCCTATTTTTCTTCTGTTTAAGAACTGGACTAATCATGTTTTGCATTTACTTAATGGTTACATTTATTGATTGTATTTTACAGATAGTATAACTGAGAGCAGACACTGAAGGCAATTTGCCCAAGATCCCAGTATTTCCTGTAATTCTGGTTGTGTTTTCCTGATTTGATTTGGAATGATTCAATTAAGAACTATATGTAATTTCATAGATGTGTGATGTATCAAGTTTGTGGCTCACCATTTCCCTCTGTGCATGCACCTGACTAGGTTTTCTTGTAACCACAAGTCATTTTACTGCCAAATTTTCCCAAGCTTAATATGACACAGGCCATCTAGTAAGGTGAATAGTTCAGTTGGATTTCAGCCATCCTTGAAAGCAGAATGTACTTTTTCAAAATATTGAAACTATTTATTGCATTTTTTAGGTCTTTATGTAACTCAAAGACAGTGGAAATTATTTTATTTAAACCAGGGATGTCATGCTTCAGTGCTGAAAACAAATGTTAAAGAAGCTGAGGAGCAAGTGACAGCAGGCTGAGAAGGTGGAGGAGCTGGTTGGCATAGTCAGGAGGCTGCAGGAATTCACTCCCCTCCTGGCCCTCCTTTGACTCCTAAATCCCTGTAGTCTGTTGGCTGCAGTGCTGGTGGGGAGATGCTAGACATGAGTGCTTGGAGTTTGAGTTTTAGCACTGGTACTGTAACATTTAAAGGAAATGGAAGATAAGACAAGCGAGAACTGGAGATCTAGTGAAGGCTTTCAGAGGCATTAATGGTCCTCAAAATTGAGTCCTCTTACATTATTCATGCCCTTTAAGCTTTTAGCCAAGCTGAGCATTCTGTGCTCAAGTGTAATAGTAGAAGGTAAAAGGAAATTAACCCTGTAGTGATACAATGAAAGTTTCTTGCCTACATAATGATTTTGACAGCATGTTTAAGAGAGAAGCTCGACTAAAGGGGGAAAACAGATTTCAACTCTGAAGTGATCTAAGAAAGTGCTCAAGAATACACTTCACTGAAGCCATGGAATGACTGCTTGAACCTCTGTGCAAGTCCTGGGGTCCCTTCCTACCTTATCGTTTCTCATGGAAGTATATCTTCCAGGTCTCAAAAGAAGATCTGTCTTACAGCTGCAAGATGGGTTAGTACTCAGAGCTTCCCAGTGATGGAAAGCTTTGCTGCAGAAAGCTTCAGTGTGTTAAGACTGGCTTTGGTAGCCAAGACTTCTCAATGATTTGTAAATCAGGTATCAGAAAACTGTATCTGAATTCCAACTTGAATCTGTAGATGTTACTGTGTTTGTGATTGTTTCTGTGAACATGTTTATCTTTCATTAGGTAAACTCTTCAGGATTTAGAATTCTTTTTTTTCCTCCCCCTCCTACCATTTTTAATTTTATCCCATTACATGAAGTAGGATTGTGTGCACAAGGGGGCTTTTAGGAAGGGTTCAGAAACAGGAGGCTTTTAATGCATTGGATCTATATTGATAATTGATCTGGGATATTTGTGCTGGAGTGGTCTCTTATATCCAGCTTTTACTCCCTGTCTATCCCTCAGCTCCTCAGAGGTTTCACAGCAAATATCCAGAAGGTAAAACAGATCATTGCACACTAGTGGAGAATGACCTTACTCAGATGCTGAGTTACTTTGGGAAGAGAGGGGAGAAAGTGGCCGGAAATAGGTCCTTTGCTGGTGCAAAAGCTTAAGGGTGTCTAAACTTTGATTTCCTGTACGCACCTTCTGTAGGTAGGATATATAACATGTAGGGATAAACACAGTATCTGTACCAAGTACTGGTTTCCTTGTGAGCACAGAACATAGACTTCCCCATGTGCTTACCGACTCTTTATATTCATATTCCTCCTTCTTTCCCACTTACATGTTCAAGAATAGTATTTTTAAAAACAAATTATTACTTATTATTACAAGTGCAAGGTCTGTAGCTTTTAGGTGAAAGACAATTCTGAAAATTTTACCCTGGAATGCATAAGTCTTCTAGGTTGAAGGGAGTTGTTTTGTTTTTGTTGGAGCCAAGAATTTGATGCATTTCTCATGTGGCATAAGCCTTAAGAATAATTTGATGAAGACTGCACCTTGGAGTCCAGCAGTCGAAAATGAAGGGTCTCAGTGAGCAGTGTATCTCTTCATGCTTTGGTTTTCAGGAGACACTAAAGAAGTGGTTGGGCCACAGCAATGAAGTTGAGGAGGAAAATTATACATAAAACACAGCGAGTGTTACTAGTCTGGGTATCGTAACTGCACCCAGGAACCTTGAGAGAAAGATAGAAGAGATTTTGTGAGTGGTGTTTTTTGGGTTGGTTGGTTGGATTTTTGGAGTTGGGTGGTTGGCTGGGTGGGTGCGTGGGTGGGGGGTGGGAGTTGGTTTTGAGTTGGCTTTTTGGGTTTGGTGATTTTTTGTGAGGTTGTTTGTTTGGGTTTATTTTAATAAAATCATTCTTGTGGAGACTTGTGAAGATTGTTCCTCTGGGATTGCACTCTTGATTGTGCAGCCTCATAGCTGCATGTTAAATGAGCTGTTGCAATTTTACCCCTTAGACATTTTTCAGACTACTAAACAACTTATTTTGCTGGCTGATATCAACAATATGTACTACTGAATGCTCCTGAGAGGTTGCTAATGGGAGCCTCTGCGTGATGATTGAGAAACTGTTGAAAGTTTTGCCTTTTAAAGTATGCTAAGCATTTGATAGTTAAGTAGTTACACTTTTTGACTTTGGTTCAACTACAGCATTTCTTTGTAACCATTGCTTATGGCAGATAGTTTTCTTGATGTGGTGTTTTTGCTTCAGTGTCAGTCAAGATTTACGATCAGTAACACATGTAGTGTTGGAAGTTCCAGAAAGTCTCTGTTGAAGAGCTTCAGCAGTCAAAGCTTTTCCACCAGTTGCCTGTCATCTTATGAGACAGAACCTTTTACAATAGCTCTGTTCTTGGTTAATTTTTCGAATGATTGCAAAAATTTATGTATTATTTTGTCCTTCTGAAGGTAATACTTGCAGATTCTTTATATGATGCTTATTTAAATAAATGCCAGTAGTGTTACAGTCTCTAAAACACCGTGAGTAGTCCAGCATCAACCCCCCTTGAAAACCTCTCCAGCTCAGTCAGTAGTAGCAGGGATCTCCATTCACCTCTGCCAGGTGTATAGCAGGAGACCCACACTTGGATTTCAGTGCAGCCTTTGGTTCCCCCCATCAGTAATCGTGACTGAGCCACTGGGGTACAGGGTGAAAGCCTTTGGCTTGAACCAAAGAAGCTGCGTGCTCAACCTCCATTGCAGGTAGTAGAAAGGGAGAGAGATTGGGAAATAAAAAGCAGTAGTCCAAGCATAAGAGAACATGGAATCACCACTCCTCTCTGTCAGAAGAAGTGTGACAGGAAAGTCCTGCTCTGGAGGACTGGTAACCTTAGCCTGGGAAATAAGGGGGAGGAAATGCAGAGACTAGGTTTTGCATAAAGCATGCTGGCACCATTTGAGTATTCAGCATGCCTGCTATGCTTAATAATGTTGGTATTTAAGTAGTTTTAAGAAGGCTTTGAAGTTAGAGCCCTGCTGAGTTAAGGTAGAGGTCAGTGTGTTGTAACTGTTGGCTGGATGTTGATAACAACTTTGTGTACGTCCAAATTTTTAAGCTATCTGACAAAAAAAGAAAATTTATTAGTATGAATTTTTAATCACATTTTTAAATAATTATGGTAGTTTTATGTGGCAAAACCCAACAAATCACAGAAGGCTGTTAATTTTCTTCATGGTCTAATTGAACAAGTGAATTGAAACTTTTGGACACAGATTTTACCTCCAACATACAGAGAAGTGTGTATTTGCAATTTAAAATTTTGAGCAATGCCTGTAAAGTGTTTTAAAGCAAGGAAATCCCAGGCAAGAGGGAAATGGGTATCTCCCATTGGAATCGACATACAGGCATAGTGCCTGTGCCTGGGAAACTGTACAGAGCAGCACTTCACACTGCAAGCCCTGTGGGCAATGGCAGCTGTGAAACAGAGGAAACTTCAAAGAGTATCATTGTAGACAAGCCCAATGCTGCTGCTTGTGTGGAAGGAATTGGTCCAGAAGATTTATCTGTTCAGGTTTGCTGTTCCCTGCTCACGTCACACCTTCTCACTATTCCTCTGACTTCAGGACTGCCTTCTCTAGAAGGTAAGGGTCCCCATCCATGATCTTTCCTTGAATAGGGTAGGAGACACAGCCTGAAAGAAGGGCAGGCAGTTCTATTGCCTGTATTGTCAAGAGCGTTTTAGAACACTTTGGATTGTGATTGCTGGAGGCACAATGCTGCTTCAGACCTCTTAAGATATAGTTGAGTGGAGATTGCCTTGGTATAAAGAGGCCTGTATGGGTTGAAAGAGCAATTACAGGAGAGCACTCCAAAGCAGCTGAAGTGGGGAAAAAATATTTTCTCCCCCTCCATATATGACAGGAATATGTTTACATAATTAGTAGGAAAACCGCTCACAAATACCTGTAATTTTGTGCATATTCCCACGAGGATAACCACTTCCAGAGATCTGTAATTTGTCTATATTCCCATGGGGACAGTAGACTGTGAATGTAAACCACACTGCACACCACATCTTTGGCAGGTCATCTGTTTGTTCAGATGTGCACAGCCCTTCCATGCACTCAAAGGTTACAGAAACCAGCTAAGCATCACTCTTGAGGGCACCAATGCCTTGCAAAGCTTCATTTGGGTCCCTCGCCTGTGTACTGTTCCCCAAGGGCCCATGGACTTCCCTCACGCTTAGGCCTGGTCCTTCAGTCCTGACTTAAGTGGCATGGTAGGTGTGCCCGTCTCCATTTCTGTTTTCAGTATTGTTTCCTGGATGGACCATGAACCTGTATTGTAGATAGGGATGTCTTCTGTCTTGTCCAGTCCCTGGCTCCATCTCCTTGTGCTTCTAACTGGATCCCAGGTGACCCTTGGACCTGTTTTATCACTCTTCTTGTTTCGGGCTGTCAAGGGACCTTGTCACCAGTACACAACTTCGTCTGCCATGTTCAGATATGGCGGCACTGCACCCCGTAAGTGCCCTGTGGTCTCCTGCTTTTTCTCTCTTGGAGCAGCCAGTCCTTGATGTACCTTGAGACCAGAAGACACTGTGCGGACAGAGTAATTTCTGGTGCCAAAGTAGCCAGAAGAGGTGGAACAAAGGTACCTGCAAGAAGCCAAAGCCAAAAGAAGCCAAAACAGTTGCAAAGGTGAAAAAGTGAGAGCACAGGCATAGAGTTTTTCTTTTCTTGCTGGTGGTATTTTAGAAGGGTTTTTTTGTTTTGTTTTTTTAAAGCTGTTCCTGCCTGACACCAGTCACCAATAGCACTGATAAACAGTGCATAGGAAAAATTTGGTCTCCTCTTGCTTGCCACAGGAATAACAATATGGGAGATGGTAGTGACACCATTGATGGTGGTTACTATCTCTGTTGCTGATGGTTCTTGGAATGAAAAGCGTCCTAAAGTGAAGGTATAAGATTTTGTCAAAAAATAAGTATTCTCTTTATTTTTGTGGCACTTCATTTATCTCAGTTCAGTGAGAGCAGCTTCCATCCTGTACTTCATAAATTGTAAAAGTACCATCCTCCCATTCTGTCCCTCATATTTAGGAAGGTCTCCAGAAATGTTCAAAAGACTTACAAAATCCTCTTGATTTTAAAGAAGTTAGACCAGTATTCTTGATTACTGTTGCCTTTCCTTCTGTTGCAGCTTTGCTTATACATCTTTCTGTTCTCTTAAGTTTAAACTATAAGCTTCTCTTTGTTCTGTGTTTGTGTGGCACACTTCATAAGACAAATACTGTAGCTAGTGATAAAATTTACAGCATATTTTTCCTGCAGAAGAAAATGCTATTTGTATGTCTTACCCATTGCCCATAGTGGATCAGAGCATCTGTCCATCAAAATTCAGTCTGTTCCTTATCAAGATAAGATTTTATTGTTTCAGAAAAGAAATCTGTAGATGATTATGATATTACACGTTTTCTGTATGTTTATTTTGTTGTGCCTTGAAACAGGAGTGTTTCTGGTTTGTGATTAATGTTTATTGTTATTAATTCAAATATGTTTATTATAAATATTAATGCTTTGTAATGTTCTTAACATCAGTGTTAATGCCATAGTAGGCACTACTGGATAATAGTGTGTGACGTGAAGCTACATAAGCTCAAATTACCCAGATTTCTTTCCCTGAGTCTCACCATGTATTCCCTTGTCCTTTTATTAAGAAACCAAATTAGTAGTTCTTAATCTGTCCAGTCCTTCCTCTTGCGTGTTTGGGAATTTTTTCCTGTCCCTCTTAAACTTCCTGTCAGATTTTTAAAAAACAAACCTTATCAAAACCCAAACAAAATAAGAAAAAGAAAATAAAACCCACTGATGTAAGATTTTTTTTCCCAATTAGCAATTTAGATCCATTACTTCAATTTTTTTGTTGTTATTTTAGGATAAGGTGGTGAGAACCGAACAGTGTTTCACAGTGTTTCACAGTGGAAAGCATATGTTAGTTCTTGTACGACTCACCTTCTAATTCCTTATGCATCTTAATATAACTTAATGTAACATTTTTACTGTTTTGGGGTTTTTTTACTGTCACTATTTACTGAGCACATAGTGTGCCTTCCTGAAGGTATCTAGCTTTCCCCCTTTTTTGAGTTCGTTATTTATGACCCTGTTAAACAAGTATGAGTGGCTATAATTTTCAGTGTTTAGTACTTTGCTTTTATTAACCTTAAATACAATGTATCATCATGTTTCTTCTTAAAGTGATTCTTCTAAGGGGAATATATATGTATGAAATTATTGTTTGGATTACAATTTCTTGGTATTGTCAAAGTGCATCGAGTCCTTATCGCAGATCAGGTGCCAGTTGTTCTGGCTGCTTCGTGAATGCAGCACAAAAACCAAATCCTTCATTTTAACTCATTTGCAGAGCTACAGAAATCAGATTTATTAATCAAAAACTCAATGTACCACCATTTCTGCTTCTTTAGAGTACAGCATTTGCTACTTGAAATGTTCAAAATCTTTTCCTACTGCTACATTTGATTAGTTCAAATAGATACATTAGCTGTTTGTCAGTGTTACGATGTTATTAGATTTCATTGAGAGCTTGCTTTGCATCAGTGTTACGTGCCATTTTTCCTAAATTTGTGTTCTGCATTTTGTACCATGATTTCTATAATGTGAAAGTTGTTTCCATACAAATTGGATTTTGTTTTTCTCTTAACAGAGGCTCTCTGTAATCCTCTGCATATTACAAATCTTTTCCTACCTCATTAATGTGATGTACTCCGGTTTACAGCCCATTGTGATCACAGCCTACTGACTTCTGTCATTCTATTGCATTTCAGTTTTGCTTGTTACGTCGCTCTCTTCTTACATGGCAGAGTAATTTTCTCTCTTTTATGCAGTTCTTCATCCTACATCAGTCTCTTGAGCCCCAGATGTTACCAGTCTAAAAATGGGACAGAAATTAACCCTGAACTCAGAAGACCCCAAACGCTTTCTTTTACTGCTTTTACAGACTACAGTATATGAATGCATCTTGATGCCTCTGACAGGAAGAACGTTTTGAAAGAGGCCGGGGCTGTATCACCGCACTGTCATTTCCACATCCCTGTGCTTTGAGGGATACCTAGAGTAACGATGAGCTGCACAGATAAACCAGTTATCCAGATTGTTCACCTGTGTTTCCCCCAACCCTTTTCCTTCACCCCCTACCTTGTGGGCACTATTCAGTGCTGTTCTGTCGACAGCCAGCCTACATCAGTTATGTACTTGGGGCTTACCCGCTTGTCAACAGTTGTATGTTACTTCCATACCACAGCTTCAAAATCTATCCCTGTCTTCAGGGCTCCACACAGACCTTGCTTTCTTGCATTGCTTGGTTATAGAGCTGCCCTGTGCTGCAAAGGGTACTGGTGAATGGGGGAAAGAAGGATCTGCTAGCAAAAACTAGTCAAGAGAAAAATCCTGAGCAGAGCCCTTTCCTGATAAACTGCACTTCCACTTCTTCCAGTGTCTTCAGTTGTCAAAACTAACATGCTGTGTGATGGGGAATTTCCGTAGCAAGGAAAGTTCCTGTGTTTACAGCAGATATGTGTATGATGCAATATGTGGGGATGCTGGCTGCCCCTAGGCCTTGTTTGTCAGCATCACTGTGAGCACAGGTTCTTTGCTCTCTTTCATTCATCTGTCTCAGGGAGCTGTTGCCTCCATCTCAACTTTGGTGGGATCAGGGAAAGTCTAGGCAATCAAGACGATGTAAGTTTGTATTTTTATTTATGAGGGGGCTGGGGAAAGGACTGCCCAGTTTCTAAGAACTTCATTGTGGTGAATTAACTTTCCTCCTGAATGATTGCATATGGTATGTTCAACTGAGCGATTGCAAAGCGGGCAGGCAGCCTGGGCAGAGCAATTAAAGGGCTGGGTGTGGGCAGGGAGTCAGCGAGAGGGCCGCGCTCCCTTGGCACAGCCTCCTCCAGCACGCTTTGTGTTGGAGGCTCCATGAGCCATGTGTCCTGCCAGAGCGAGCTTCCCCTTCACCCAAGCACTCCAGTAGGGCACTGATGAACCTCAGCAGGAAAAGACGAAATGCAGTTCATGAAGAACTTTACAGTCCCCCTTCTCCTGCCCACCCTGTGCTCTGTCCTGGGAATGTGCTGCCCACACAGTGACCAGAGAGGAATCTGGAGGCATTTGCAAGATAATGCCATATCAAATGTTCCATTCTCACACTTTCTTCTTGTATTTTCAAAAGTGTTTACATATTTCCTTTCAGTGTGCATGAATAAGCACATCACTCTGAAACTAAAAAGGGGGAAAATGCATTTGCAAATGTGCGAAGCTGCATAACTGTAATAAATTGCTTTAATTATGTATGGTGTGTTTATTTTCTGGAAGCCTATTGTGCATTGCTCCAACAAGTAGCCTTTCCTGTTTGCTTGCTGCTGTTTACCAGGCTGGCCATCTTCCCAAAGTAATCCTCATCCAAATTCTCCACTTGACAGACGCTCACCAAGTGCTTTTTTGATCCTGAATGCTCAGCATCATCTTGTCTAGCAGACTGCAAAAGGTAGAGACACTAGGTTTTCTCCCTAGGAATTTGGTGTCTTAGTATTTTTAAGTAATATATTTTTTTATCTGGTTTATGAGGTTTTTAGAAAGATACAGAGGTACAGAGCTATCTCACTTGTGAATAGTTTCAGACAATTAGTAAGCATAGGTGGAGATCACTCATATTGTCCTCCTTGGGCCATCACAGTTTCTGGGTACCTGAGCAGTGCTGTTGCAAGCTTTCCCATAGTTACTGGTTTTCCTGGTAAGTGGCAAGCTCCTTCTGTTTTCCTTTACTGTTTGGGAGGATTGGGAAGGTGTGCTATCAAAGTGCTTTGGTTTCTTTAGTTTTGGATGATAAAAGCTACAGAAGCAAAATTATGTTATTTTTACTGCTGGCTAAGTAATATTTCTCACTCTCTTTTCTTGTCCACCATTGCCTGTATTTGACCTAGTGGTTTTTATTTCAATCGAGAAATTAAGGTGTATCTTAACTATTTTACCTTTTCTAAGGTAGGTAGTTTTGGAGTTACTAAGCTTTTACAATTCCTTACAACAATCAGGAGCGATTTAAGATGTTACTAAGTATGAGAAAAGGTCTTGCTTTGAAAAAGACTTTCAACTTGAAGTTGAAAAAGAGGTGACAAAGACTAAAGGGAAGCTTTTCTACTTTCTGTTGGTGTTTTTCCCTGTCTGCAGTGGGGAAAAGCAGTTCAGTACCGTTGGGATTAAATGTAGAGAAGAGCTTACAAAACCCAAATTCTCTTCCTCTGGAAAGAACTGATTTTTCAGAAGGTTCAGAGTGAATTTGAGAAGTTAAAACTACCCTTCACATGATGGTGGTGGCCTGTCTCTGCCTGTCATACCCCCTGCCTTCTCTGAGGAGCTCCAGCTAAAAGTGATCCGAAGTGTCTAGAAATAACCTTTGTGCAGCTGGGAAACCGATAGCATTCATTTATTCCTCTGCTTGTAACTATCTGTGTGTGCAGAAGGGAGATAGTTGCTCTTCCTTCCTGAAACTTTCTCTCTAGAAGTTGCAATGCTCTCAGGGTACGATGACTGTATTAATGAATTCATCAATCACAATAATCTGATTAAATTGATGGGGGAGAGTGAGCCAGCAGATGAAAAAAACAGATTATTTTAAGATATATATGAGATACCCAATTAGTGACTGACTCAGCATTTAAATGGAAGTGTTGCACAAGAGATTTACTGGTACCCAACATAATAAATTATACTATATAGTTTTTCATCTAAGAGAAGGGCTTGTGTACTATTACAGGGACCTGTAAAAAAAGAGTGGCAAAGTCTTACATATAAGAAATATGAGGTATATATTACTTTATTACTTTTAATATGTGTGTCTGTATATCTGCATGTGTGTGTGTGTGCATTTTGCTTAGTAATGGACTAGGATATGCAAAGTACTATGGAGAGATTAGCTTGGATTTTAAGCCTTGTACAGGCGCTTTGGCCAGGACCTGGTGAATGTGTTTTCACACATACAGGAAACTGAGACTTGAGTAGTAAGTGAGTTGCTTCATGTTGCTGAGGTTTCCGGGGCAATCCCCTAGAGCACAGAGGTAATGGAAGGGAAGCTTTCTGTCAGGGAGCATATGTTTTTGTGGCGATTACACTGTGTATAGATTAGGACTTCTGGGAGAGAGGGAATGGGAAGATGTGCTTGGAACATAGGACCATCTGCCAGTACCTTGGCATAGTCATTTCATTAATGAGAAGCTTATTAGCTTGAGTCCAGCTGAGATAGACAAGAAAGGCAGCAAAAGGGACAGAAAACTGTCGTCCAGCCACTGTTGAACCAGGGAAGAGTTGGCCCCGATAACCTGTAAAATCCGATTTTGTTGAAAGAACTATTCTTGTTCTGCCTTGTAAGAAGCTATCAGTCTTCTCCTTGCTGAAAATTGTTTTTCCTTAATTTTGTGATGCAGTGTGGGATATTCTTCACTAGGGAAAACGTGTACCTGAGAGTGAGCTGGAATTCATAAGATGGTACTAGGAGAAAAGGAAAGGGCAGTGATTTTAAGTGTGAAATCGGTGTTGCATCAAATGAGTGCCTTCTCCCGTTAGTAAACAGTTAAAGGTGCCCTGTGTCAAATGTTGGATATTTAATATTTGTGGTGACAAAGCGTGACAACTGGAAGACACAACTTTGAGAGCACTACAGTCCCAGCTCTAGCTCTGCCAGCAACCTTAGAGAGCTCACAGTCTGGCCTGTGCTCCATATGATGCAAAAAATGGGGGTGGGGGTGGTGGTGCTCGGGGCGGGCAGAAAATAGTGCTTGAGAGGCAAAAAGGCAGCGGTTAGGATCCTGTGAACTCTGTTCTTGCGACCTCATGCTCCTGTTTCTGCTGCTGACATGGTAAGTGCCTGAACTTGTGCTCTGTTCCTCAGTTATTACTGTCATGTAAATCATAAAAAAATACACGTAGCCTGTTTTAGGGAGAGCTTTGCTATCATTCTGTTGCCACAAGACTGAAATGCTGTTGTGTTTAATCGGTGTTTTTCTTTTGACTATTCAGTCAGACTTGAGTCTGAGTGAGGTGAAATGGCAGAGCCTTTGCCTGGAAAAAATGGTGGTTAGAAGTACAAAGTGGTTTGAGTGTTGGTATTTGGAAAATTATGTCCCTTTTGTCTGGTTTTATACTGTTCAGGTTGGACTGGTAGTTAAGGTGAAGGGAAGGAATGAGGAAAAAAGTGTTTCCCATGAAGACCCCTGTAATCTGCAGCTGCCTAAGTCCACAAGAGCATGGATGTGTTCAAGACATGGAGCAAGGGTTATGCAGTTCACCAGCAAGATGGTCTAGTAAATAAGGATGGACAAGGGCAATTTCTGTTTGTACTGCTAGAATAAAATAGTCATTTTCCCCGATGCTTTTGCTGATTTATGAAGTAACTCAGATGGGGCATTGTCTCTGACTTCGTCCATTGTAAATCTGTTAAACAAAAGGAACATGTATTTTCAAAAAATGAGTAGAAAAATATAGCTTAGGAGTGTCAAAACACCTAAGCAGAGTGAGCTTTAAATGAAAGGGGTTTGGTTAGTCATCCACTTTTCAAATGCTCTTTTTGTATAAAGGAGGGGAGAAGATTAGCAAGATGAAAATCATGTTATAACAGAGGTAAGAATGGATTATGGTTTTGTCCCAAAGGAGAGAGAAGTTTTTCATGTTGCTAAAAAGCCTCAGTGTTTTGCTGTGATTCACGAGTAAAGCTTAGACAATTCCGTGCCAGTAAATAAATAAATACTGTACAGCATGGTGCTTGTATACATGGACAAACACTGGCACAACGTGAAGTTAAATCCCAACCCCTGTGCTTCTGAATTTGGTGGAAATACTTCTGATGGTTGTAACAAGCATTAGATCAGACTCTCATGCTAAGATGTAAATGTGGTCTTCTAAAACTAAAACCAAAGCTACTGTTTTTACATACTTCTACCTGCCTTAAAAAGGAGCAGAGTTGGTTCACAGTCTTTAAAAAAAAGTGTCCTGCACACTAGACCCTGCTGTGTTTCATCTGTTGAAACACTGATAGTATCCTACAGCGACAATATTCAATTGCCATGTTACATGTTTGTTTAAACGGAGAGTTCGTGTATTTTCTCTCTCGAGTAGTGGAAGAATATTGTTGGTCCCACAAGGGCATGGTAGGTCAGGGTTTTGGCTCAGCCCACAAATCTAAAACTCTTTGCACTTAGTGAGGCCATAAAGAAACCTCCAGCTGGCTGGATGCCTCTCTTAAAAACACAAATGTGGCCTTATTCCAAAATGATGCTCAGGCGAAGTTGTGTATGCTTCAGTCTCATGGGATGAGAGAGAAGTGGGAGGGGGGCCTTCACTGATATTCCAGCAAAGCCAGGAAAGTCAGATGTTTGCACAAAAACACAGGGAATTTAATCACTGGTTGACTCAGAATCTCTGTGAAAGGCTAGAATAAGGTGGGTGAAGAAAAAGAAGGAAGGTAGCAGAGAACTTTTAACATGAGGTATAAAGAAATTAAGAAGGTAAGTAGGAATTTTCATTTTATTGCAAGGACAAAAGCTCCCTTAGCTGTTGATGTGAAATTGTGGAGCTCTGTGCAGCATTTTCCTTCCAGCAACAGAGCATAGAGCTGAGTGCCTGCATTGGGAGTGTTATGCACAGCTTTGCTTTAGTGCTTTTCTGGGTCAATGACTCTCAAACAATGCCGCACAGAGCTGCTTTAGTCGTGCTTCCATGAGTCAATCTGTAAGTACTGACACTTGTCCCTGATGGTAACGCAGCGTCCTAGAGAATCTGCAGGCTTTTTTGACTACTAATCTCAAAGCATTTATGGTGTTCCTTGAACTCAAGTTGGTCAATCATGTGTACCTTTTTTCAGATGCCATTCTTCCTGACAATTCAACCATAGTCAGATTGTTGACTTCAAAAGACCAAACGAAAGGATGCGGCCAAGTCCTTGCACCTGTAGCATTGAAAGAATTTTGATACCCCTCTCTTCACATTGTTCTGGCACTACTTTCTGAGTAGCCACAAGCTCTAGTGTCGTCTCATAGAAACTAGGGAGAAAGAGAATTACTGGTTCATGCAAAGATTTTTTCCATGCACAATGAACAATGGGATCAGGCAGCTGCATCATTTATATTCTTTTTAAATGGATTTGTGTACCAGGTTGTTTTACCTCTGCATCCCAGAAAATACAAAGGAAGAGGGATGCTAGGCAGAATTAAAATAGCGCATTGAAATATTCTTCCACAGAAATTCATATGGTAGTGGAGACTTCTGGTGATGGATCAGGTATCTATTTCTATTTGTAGGAAGGTTCAGTGATGATTTGAGCGTTTATTTAAGCCAAACTCAGTGGCGATTGGGAGCCCCCAGGGAGGAGGGAACAATCTGTTCAACGTTTGTGAGTTCCTCACCAGCTGGCTGCACCTGCAGCCTTCACCATCAGCGGCTGGGTATAGAGGCGTTTTGGAGAGTGGTAGCAGTGAGCAGAGCTTGAGAAAACTGTGGAAAGAGAAGGCAAGCAATCCTCAAAGTGTGGGAAAGATCCTAAGGATACATGCTTGTTTCTCAGTATTGGCTAAGCTGAATTTGGGGCTGAACGTTGGCTAAGCATGTAAAAGGTAATTGAGAGAGAATTTTTGATTTCTTCTTTCCCCTCATTCCTCTGAAAGCATGAATTATCTGTACCTGTTTTCAGTGTTTCCATATATGCACATTTCCTTTGTCTCACCTACTGAAACAGGCAAGATGCACCTAATTATTAAACAGGTGTGGATACAACCCATCTGCTAAGAAGTCTTACCCTTTCACAATCTAAGATAGCATGTTTGTTCCTCCAGATTTGGATTTACTTCAACTTTGTGTGTTTGCATCCAGGAAGAAACCCTTTACGTGCACTTTATATTAGGCCTTTGGGATGCAGTATCTCTTCTCATTGTGTATCTGTTCTGTACAGCCAGTTGTGCTTTGGCTACTTACTGGGCACCTTGGAAGTTACTACTATGAATCTCTTAAGTGCATGCAGGGAAAGCTGTTTAAGCAGTACATTAGAACTGAATTATAGGCAAAACTAAATTTTCTTTGTTGAAGTGTGTCTCTATGGCCTTATGAGATATATTTTATGCCTTTTATTTGGGTATAGATTATTTGCTTTATTGATTTTCCCCATTACATAAAATGAACAACTTTAATTTTAATCAGTTCCTTGGTAGGGGTGAATCATAGCTTGGAATTGCCAGTTCATAACATTGTAGGCATCTTTGTGGGGTTAAGCAAAGAGCTGTTTATACTTTGTTCCCCCCCCCCCCTCCACTTTCAATATGGGGGGAATC
>VZTU01016259.1:319616-341144 GCA_013400835.1 Zapornia atra
GGAGGAATCTCTGCAGTGTAGAATGCACTTTGTGATAAAAGTAAGCATAAGGAGCCTGAAGAGGCAACATGTCCAGATCAACTATCGACAATGATAAAGGAAAAATGTAGAGAAGGAATTAAATGGACTTAAAGTCAGCAGGTTTCTGACTTAATTTGCTTTATTTAATGGAAAAAATAGAATAAGGGAAATAAATTACCCTCTTCCTCTTGAAATTCTCCTTGGTAGCTGTCAACTACACTGTAAATTGGAGGTCACCATTTAAACATAAAACCTTTACAAATGGCTTTCTGTTGCCATTAAGTTCATTCCCATGGGATTTGGGCTCCTAGGTGTTTTCAGGCTGTCTGGAAACCTAACACATGATTGTCTTTCATTAATCTGATTATTTGATTGCTTTTTTTTTTTTTCTTAAGGTAACAATGGCTTCATGACTGGTATAGGGCAGATAAGGCATTGCTTTGTCTATTAGAGTCGTGGTTTATTAGGACCAGGGAAAGACTAGTATCAAACTAGGTCTCTTTATTTCTTCTGAGTGCTCTTAATTTTGAATGCTTTAGGGGGGAGTAGCTTAAACAACCCGCCAGCAGAATTGTTTAAATTATCTGAATGGGGTCAAAGGTTTAAATATAATGCTCTGCTACTTCAGCCCAGTAATTCAGAGAATGCTGAATGTTATCAACTTAATTACAGGATTGCTGTCAGGAGGTGGTGGCTCTGCGGCAGGATGGAAACTGACAGTCTTTTAAGATACATGTCTAATACATAAATCATAATTTTTCCTTCTTCAAGACCATTCTTTGCTCACTGAGGAACAATGAGAAACAAAGGGGGGGGGAAGAGACAATTTCAGCAATGGAAGTTCATCACCTGAAAAGGCTGTTTCCTTCCTATCTGTGTGATGAGAGCAGAAAGCAAGAGAACAAGGAGAGATCTTTTCCTAGTATTTTAGCTGTAGTCATTCACCCTTTTTTTACAAATTTCTCCTCACAAAGATGGCGTGATTTTAGCTGCTAGACTGCAGCACTGGGAAGAAGGCTGTTGCTGATCTATTTTTCCCTGCTGGCCTTGATTGCAATTGGTTTGCTTTTTTGCTTGTTGGGAGACATATGGCTGATAGGAGGAAAGGCAGAGGCAAAGACAGGCAGTATTACAGTTCTAACACTTCACTGCTTGCATTGGCCTTTCTGAAAACTGGACTGCTGGAGCAGTCAGGGTCATGGGCACTTCAGGGCAGCACAGTTGCAAGCAAGCAATGCCATGCTGATGGCAGATGGGGACTGGGCCACATGCCCTTCATACTGTGAAAAGGTTGATACGGAGGAATCCTTTCCTTTGTTGTGTGCAGACAGGATGATGCCACGTAAGGACAAACAGGATCTGAAGTAGGGCATTGGCTGAGTGATGAGCAGTGCCAAACCATTTGCTTTACATTATCAAACTGATTCTGCTCCTTCCTCAGATGTCTCTGCCTTTTTTTTTCGGTTGTGAAAGCTTCTCCGGTGAATTATGTTAAAGGCAACCCATCACACAGGAGGGAAGGGAGGAATTTAAGAGTTCCCTTCTAGAACTTTGAAAATGAGACCCCTTTCTTTTACCAGAAGTATTATTTCACTGCCTCAGAAACCGTTTCCCCTCTTAAACCGGTTCTGCTGGATGCACATGAATGAGCCATAAAGGAGCAATATGTGTTAAGGTAATCTCTTTTGATGGCAAATGTCTTTGATTAACTATTTCAAGTATATCCTTGCTAGTTTCTTTTTTTTTTTAAATTCCTTGGAGATCCTGACAGGGAATGCAGTTTCCTCTGTGGTGCTTCTTTCTTTGCAGTGTTTGCAGTCTCTGATAGTGACTTTTTCTGATAATCATTCCTTGATTTTACTCCTTTTCACATAGCTCTACACCTTTTCCCTTCCCCTTCTCTATGTGTATTTTCCCCCTTTTTTTCCTGTTGGATTGCTCCAGTCCCTTCACCCTTCCTCCTCGCAGCCACTAAAAGTCACCTGTCTTTGCTCTGTGTTGTCTTTGTGCAGCTTTGAACTGTAAAGCTACACAACTCTTTCCAGGGATGTTATAAAGTATTTGTTATCCAGGAAGAAATGCAAAGCTCAGGTGACTGTGGGTTTTACTTTCTATTTTATTATTTACTGAAATTAACTAAAAATCTTCCATTTACTAAGCAGGGCTTTCTACTCTCTGCTTATGCCCCTATAAATCTTTTCATGTTTTGGTCACATCAGGCTACTTTCTGTGTTTCCTCAATGTGTTCTTTATTGTTACATGTTTTCACTGTGTTTCAGTTTTGGGCTTTGAAAATTGTTGTTGTTACTATTATTTTAAACTAGGGACTCCTGTGTTTCTTTGATGTAATTACCACTCAGACATACGTAGTAGAACTATTGTCTATTTAGTGTGACTGTTTAGTGTGACTAGTCTGTTTGCCCAGACTGAGGATAAGACTTTCATGGGAAAACAGATCTACTTGGTTGGACTCGTGTGTGAATGCTGTTCTTCTGACTAAGTGGACCCTGTTGTATTTGATTTGTGTAATTATTAAGGGTTTTATGCTTAGCAAAACTAAGCACCCTTCTCATTTTCCCTGAAAGCTGTTTTATCTTGTAATGGTGAAGGGGACCACACACATACCCTCACATGTGTCCTGAGGTTCCAGACAGCATCTGTTATGCTCAGATTTGGCCTTTCTGCCAGAGTAGAAAAGTAAAGTGAAACTTCAAGTGTGGCTAGTGTTTTAAGAGATAAAACTGTCAGGAATACAAATGTCATTGCTTATTGAGTTTCCATGCAGCACACAGCCTAACGGAAGCTCCTGCAGGAGCCTCCATGGCCCAGACACAAGCTTCTGAGCTTTCCCATTCTACTGTTACAGCTGGTAAATTTGAAACTGAATACAGACATGGGAGAAGATACAATGTTTCTAGAGTTAATTACATCTTTCCAAAACCGATTAATTTTGTACTAGGCCATTAGTAAATGCTTTGATGCCTAGAGATGAAATGTGGTGTTACCTTCGCTGTTAAGCGTTTGGGAGGTGGTAGTTAGCAGCTGCTGCTAATGGTGGCAACGTTTGCCTTGGGCTGAGGGCTTTCCAAACATACAAATCTGTTTGCTTCTCATGGAAAACATAGGCTGTTTGGTTTGTATGGGGGAGGGAAATGGGATATTGTTTGGCAAGATTTTTGCAACCTCACTTGGCTTTCTGTGGAATTGACAGCAGTGTCATCCCTTTAGTGTTGCTTTAAAGGTTCTTTATAATAAATCTTGCAGTGAAATGAGATTTGGCTGATTCTAGCCATACGGTGCTGGTGGGAAAAAAAATCTGCTTGATAATATCCCTCTGTTCTTTGCGTTGCACCACTGAATACTTATCAACTATTGCATTCAGTTTAAATTCCTTGTTAATCATTCAACTGGTGCTAAATTCTACCTCCCCTCTTACCCTGCACTGTTGTGCTTCTACTTCTGTCAATTGTGACATGTCTTGGTGGGAAACTGGGACCACAAAAAGGGCAGGAGTCTCTTTATATATCTCATTGATATAACTGTTTCTCAAGGTGTAAGCAAGTTGCATTTTTAAAAGTTGAAGAGAAAATTATGATATTCGTCACCCCTGCATTTGTGATCTGTTGATCCTTTTGGGTTTTTTCAAACCTGCTGTATTCTGGAAAGTAAAACCATCTAGACCATAGTGATATTCCATCTTGATCCAACTCACCACGTTTTTAATAGTTTGCATCAAAAAGGTTCAAAGAATTGTGCAGCAAAACATCAGGGGACAGCCAGCCCCTGTGGGAAAAGTGCATTAAATGCTATTAGTTGGATGCTGGTGTAGCTGCTTGTGTGAGTCTTAACAACTATCATGAGAAATCTGGACATGTGAGAGTCTTATCCATTGCTGTTGCATAAATTCTACTAATAATTAACCTCCTAATTTGATTGTTTTCCTCAGTGAGTTTCACTGGATTGTCACAGTTCTGGGAAAGACGTTTCTTTAGTTGTCTATTCCTTTTACAGTGACATCAAACATTGACCCCTTTTGTAGTTTAGTTGTTTTGCTGTTGCATCTGACTGGTTTGATGTTTGCCCTGGTGTGTTGGGATCTGTGGAGACTGGCCATGCAGAAACATAAGAATTATGCATGAGAATAAAATGGGAAGTACCGAGGAAGGCTGAGGAAGAGTAGATGCTTTTTTCTAAACTAGTCTTTATCCAGGAAAAGGGAAAAGAGAAAATTTTGCTTTTGTAAATTTGCACAGAAGGCAAGGAGCTGGGCACACTTGGTTATATTTACAAGTCTGGTTTGTATTTGTTTACTAATTGGCTGTAGAGGTATTAAAGATTATTGGAAACTCAAAGGTCAGGTTTTTTGCTGAATCAAGGCCTGTGTGAGCTGGAAAGTTACAGGGCAGTATTTGTCTATCTGAGACGAAGCTGATGTGGAAGAGCTGCCTTTAGAGGCTGCCCACCAGGTATAGTAAAATCAGTCTTTTAGCCCTGGCTGTGTTTTAATCTGTGCCCTCCCTTAGGGTTTCAGTGACTCCACTGAGATGCTCTCGCTGGCATGCTGTTCTCTGTGTTGCTCTCTGTGTGTACATGCACAGAAGTTTCTTGAGCTTCAGTTAGCTTCACAAAGTACTTTCATCTGTGTGATTGCTAGCCAGGTAAAGGGTTGGAAGAAGGGTGTAACTCTGTCCTTCAGTGGTTTGGTTTTGGTTCTCACTATGCCTAATGGTCCTGACTCTTTTAAAGGCTTTGGCAATAGACTACACAGTCTTCGTCACACCACTGGTTTTACTGAACTGATTTAGCTGTGGCCAACACTAAAGAACATAGCGTCTTATAGTTTGCTTTGTTGGTTGTTTCAAAGGCAGTGATATTAATGAACAGATGTGAGAAATCCCATTAGGGCTATGCTGGCATGTCCAGTTCTCTCAGTTCATACTGCATTTGCTTGTTCTGTGAACTTTCTTTTTTCTTTGTGGTTTACCTCTAAATCCACCTTCCTGCTTTGTTGGTTGGGAGTTTTTTCTCCCCCTGCACTTGTCATTTCTCATCCCAGCTCACTCTTTCTCACTCTTGCACAATTGAGCCTGCTGCAGTGCAACCCTATGTCATTGTCTAGTCAGGGCCAACAAAGCTGTTGTCATGGCCTTGTTCTGTTTTCATGCCATGGTTAGTGTAATGTAATCATTACCTTGGCTCTAGAGAGCGAAGGTGCTTCTGCTAAGTAAATGTTTACAAACACTGATGGAGATGAACATTAGGGAAGAGAGAGAAGCACTATTTTAAAGTCTTACTTCTTTTTTTTTATTTCTTTTAAACCAGAACGTTGTTCCTGAGAGAAGCAGCTGATGAGTAGTTTTCCTTCACTAGACTGCGATTGGAGGTGAGTGCAGAGTCTTTCACATTTTTATGGGCTGACTCCTCTGAATTTGGTAAGAACTTACTTAAGTCCTTTTGAGAGGTCTCATGTCCAAAGAGGCAAGGACAAAGGGACTGTTTACAGGGGCTTGTAGTGATAGAACAAGGGGTAGTTTTAAACTGAAGGAGAGAAGATACTAGGAAGAAATTCTTCACTCTGAGGGTGGTGAGGCCCTGGCACAGGTTGCCCAGAGGAGCTGTGGCTGCCCCTTCCCTGGCAGTGTTCGAGGCCAGTTTGGATGGAGCTTTGGGCAATCTGGTCTAGTGGAGGGTGTCCCTGACCATGGCAGGGGAGTAGAACTGGCTGGGCTTTAATGGCCCTTCCAACCCAAACCAGTCTATAATTCTAGGTAGGCAATTGGACTTGTATGCTGCCGTGTGAAGTTGCACTCCTCCTTCCCCATCCCCCTTAATGATTTGCAGAGGAAACGATTCCATGTGTCTTGTCTTCAGTTGCACAGTTGTCAGCATGAAGTGGCAGATGAGTTAATTTGGATCAGAATGAAATTTCTGATGCAGTTCTTGAGTGAGATACGACTGAGTGGTTGCTTATTGCTAAATATTACTTTATTTAAACAGAATTTCTACTTCTGTACCTTTGGGCAAAATCTGGGGCAATGCTGTTCTGTATCCATTAACTCTGCCTTTGAAAAGGAATAGGAAGGATGTGGGCTATAAAGCTTTTAAAGTTTCAGATTTTGCATTTCACAGAATCTCTGACCCGTGCATAACAGTTGTAAGATCCCTTTGGGAATGACTATATTTATGTTGCTCCCAGCATACTGGAGCTGCATTCATGACTTATGCCCACAGGAAATATCATTAATGTAATTAAAAATAGAAATATGGGGTTCGTCTAAATTCTGTGCTGACAGAAAGGAGTCCTACATTTTTTTTCCTTGAACTCTCTCTGGATGAATAGTGTACAGAAACTCAGGTGCTGAGGAAAGCTGGACATGCTAAAGAGAGAACTTCAGACTCTTTGACCCCTACATGTGCTGTAGCTCTAAAGTTTGTCTGTCAACCAGAAGCTGAACTTTAACTCTCATTTTCCTGGGAAGCCATAGACAAGTTTGATACTGTTGTCCAAATGAAAGATTTCTTCCAGGACCAGTCTCCATGCAGCTCCTACTTTCTTTTCACAGCCCCTTCCCAGCTCCACTCACAGTGCAGCCCAGCGCTTTCCCCTTCTCTCAACTCTAACTCTGAATTTCCTGGAGATGTGTCGATGAGTGCTCAGGCATTGCTCAGATAAAAGGATTTTGGAGGGTTGGAAAAGAGGTAGGACCTATTTAGCTGGCACACCTCTGTTTTCATAGCTAGTTCTTCTAGTGGGATTCAAACAGTAAATCTTGCATTTTGTACGTTTCTTGTCGGTTTTGCAGGTGTGAGATGCAGAAAGTAGTAAAGGACCAAAAATAGCTTGAAACGTGATAAATATTTTTGTGTTTGCAATACAGTGGTGAGGAGTAGAGTTGTAATAGAAGCTGGGGCTACTTTGCAAACTCAAGAGCAGAAGCAGAATAAATGAAACAAAAATGTGTGATGAGGTAGAATGAGTGCAATGACCACATCAGCCTTCTGTTTACTTTGAGTAGATGTGTCATCCAGAGATGTGTAATTCCAGAGATACTTGGTGTAAGATTCACATGAGAAATTGATAAATATTTATAATAACTGAGGGACTGAAAATACTAATGCTTCATATATTCCTCTAATATCAGTGTATATCTGACATCATGGCTAGGACAGCAAAGGGAGAAAAATGGTTTCAGCTGCAGAAATAGCCACCATACCTTTAGATTTCATTGATAGAAAGGCTAGGAAAAGGGAAAAGACAGAAAAAATATAGAAATGATAGCAGATGGAGAGGGGCCTGTGAGTAAAATGTATAGCCAGATAGGCTATGCAGAACCCATTTCACTGTACTTGAAAGTAGAGTTATTGGAAACTTAAGTTACTGTTACTCATTTAAAAGTGGACTTTGGGCTTTCCTTCTGCTAACCCGTGTTGAGTTCATGATTAGCAATACTTACTTATTGCTTAATAATGTTTTATTGCCCATGCCAATAATATCCCACAGTGAAATTACAGAAAGAGAATGAGCCACAAAATGCCTGCAGCTTGCTTCTCAAGAATCTTTTTCTAAAAGACATCTCTGTTCAGTCATAGCAGAAGTAGAGGGACAAATAACTCCTTTTTCTCTTCCGTTATGCTTTATCTTTTCTTGATTCCTAACTGTATCTAATTTGTTCTGTTACTTGGTTATGGTAAGGACTTGTCTATCAGGTATTTCTTGGCAGTCCCCAGTTCTTTATTTCCTTGTCTGGGGCAGGTTTTAGTAACAAGTTCTTCTGAAACTTGTGGAATTGGTCTAATCATATCAATGAGGTCCCGTCATTGAAACATCTCCAGAAGTATGCTGGTTTACTTAGATGGTGTGTCTTCATGACATCATGCCACATTTATGCAACAGAGATGAATTTTGTAGTGCTTGGACAGGATTTGCTCATAAACATTTTAATTAGTTTATTGGATTGAAGTTCAAGAGAACTGGCAAGTTAGTGGTGGATTTTTGCCAGTTACTATTTACACCATTTTTAAGGACTGGCTGTTGCTGAAGATGAGCCTGTTGAGTGTTAAAGATGAATAGAAAATTGCAATAACTCTCTCAAATTGTAGGCACTGCTAAGTGTAAAGACTACGTAAGGGTAGCAACCTGCATAGCGACACCTACAAATCATTATCCTTTCCTCCATATAAGCTTACTTTATCCCCAGGTGAGCTTTGGAGGTCATCTGTGAGATGGTAAGTGTGAGCACAGCTAAACAGAGACAAAAAATTAATGACCAAGCAGAAGGGCATGACACAGGGAACTCAGACAGTTGTCTCTTCTGAATGTGTCATGTGTTTGTCAACTGAATGTCTTAACACTGGCCATCTTCACCCATCTTGCCCTGTATTTTGAATAAATGTAATAGTATATTTGGGAATGCTGTGTTCAGTGCATCAAGAGCTTTTTTCCTATTTTAATGTGGAAGAGGAAAAGTAACACATTACCAATACAAACACGTGTTCTTCCTTCCTTTAATCTTCTTCCACAAAATTATTCATGTACTTCTATATTGCAAAACTCTAACTATTCTCTCAGATTATATTTTTTTGTATCTGACATTAAATCTGTCAGCCCATTACTGCACTAAGGCCCTCTCCAAACTGCCAAGATCTGTCCTAAGGCTGTGCATAAAGGCTTGGAAATCGAACATATAGTGTGATTATGGACATCTTGGAGGACTTCCCAGAAAGGACCTGTCCAGTCACCAGTTACAAGAGATGAGTATTGTTTCCACTGATCTTTAAATCAGTTCCTGCAACCAAAAAAGACGTAGCTGTCTGAATTTCAGGTAGGGTAGATTTCACCAGTGGTAACATAAGCATTCAAGTCACAAGAATTTTACCAAAATCTGTGCAAATAAAATGAGGTGTTTGGAGTTGAATGGGTTGTAACTACGTGAGTCTGCGGAGTCCATCTCCTTTCTCAGCTCCCATCCCTGCCTCAATTCTGGCAATGTTCACATGGCTTGTTATGCCAATAAACTATTGTTTGGTTTAATTGTAATCTCCCTTGTGCTGTGGAGTGGATCTCTGTTAACTAGTTAAGGGGGAAATTCAGGACTGGAAGCTATTCCTGTGTTAACAAACAGATACTGTCTGAATTAAATGTATCCTTAAATCTGCTATCACTTCTGTGGCTGCTAAAGAGAGTGAGAAGTTTTCCCCCCTCCCTTGGTGATCCCCAGAAAATCAGCTTTGTGTCTAAGTAGCTTTTTGAGAAGCACTAAGGTAATTCTGGATACTTTATTAATATTTGGTGAGGAAGGGTGGAAGGAACTGAAAAGAAATCTAATTTTTTCAGGTACTTAGTCCAGTATTAAAGTACCTCAGTAGTGACCTACCTTTGCTCGTCATTTTCCGATTAAATTTCCATGCAAACATGTTTGGTCTTCACTGGCAAGAGTTTCAAGATTTTATGGGACTGCCTACAGCATCTCCTGTGTGTTGTCTCTACCTGCAAAACATGGTAAAGCCAAGTGATTCAGTAAAAAGGTGGACAGAGCCCTGGGGAGACAGGATCTGTGCACAGGGAAGACTGGAGGGGTGTGAGACTGAAGAACTGGGTGAATTCTTGTTTGGCACGTAACTAACTGCAAACCACACGAGATCAGTTACATGTTTCTGCCTGAAGGTTAAGAATTCTTCAGGGATAGCACTATCAGTGCTGTTGGGCTCTGGTAGCTTACCAATAAGGCTTAATCAAGAAAATTTTTCAAAGACTGTAAACTAAACAAACGTGATCTTGCTATGTCTTGGTTGTTCCAAAACCATTTAGGCCCTGTCTGTTTCTCAAGTGCAATCAGTGTAAATAGCATCCTAAACCTGAGGTATTTTGAAAACTGTGTAACAGAAAAGCATATGCCTGTCTGACATGGCAGGGCATGAAAAATGTGTTTTGCCTAACCATTTAAAGTCATTGTAAAAGTACAAGTAAGCACCTTGCAGTATAGCTCAATAAATGTGAGGCATCAGAGAGGATTGTCGAGTGTCCTTTGGGGTCTGAAGCCAGGATTTCAATATAGGTCTGTTAGCAGATTTGCTTGAACAATGGAGTTTTGTTCTTTTTTATTTAACTTTTCAAGATTGGGTTATTTACAAACTTAAGGCTGCTTATTTTCAAACACATTTATCCTGATGCCATATACTTCTACAAGCTGCTAATTCAAGGCACGGCAAGAGGTTTGGGTCTAACCAACACCCTGGAAAACATGCTGTTACACAGTATGAACGTTGTAAGGAGAAAATACTGCAAATGAAGTTATACTTTTGAAACAACCACCATTCTTTTTTCAGGTACAGAGACTGTAGAAGGCCCCTGTCTTTCTCTAAATAGTTTGTTCTGCTTTTCAGATAGGTTTTCCAGCTTATGAGTATTGATCGTAGAGGAAAGATACAGGCTGGTCTGGAAATGCTGCAGCAGGCCTGTGATTTCAGCTAGTAACAGAAGAGAGACTTTGATCCGAATCATGACTAGACATTCTGAGTTTGCTTTCGTTTTCCTGGGCATTAACTGAGGAAAAGTTAAAATCTGTTTTAATTCACAGATAAGCAAAAACTATCTAATAAAGATAGTGACACCTCTACACTGAATTAAAGCTACTGATTGGCCTTATTTTCTCGGTAACCTTTCCTTGGAGCCCCCAGAAACAATCTGCTGATTTTGAAGGAAAACCTCTGCTCTGGTGCTGTATAATTTTGCAGATGTGCCTCTGCTCTCACCACAATGATTAAAATGCATTGACTATGAATAAAAAGACCACATGATGGTGTCAGGCCTTATTGTTTATCATAGCCAGTGCAGGGAATGTTATATAGAGAACCACATGGTTATCCCAATCTTCATGACAGGGGAAGCTGCCTGGGAAGAGGAGGCTGTACTTGCAATGTGCAGTAGTAGAGGCTGTCTCTTAACAAGTAGCAACATTCAGCATTTCCCTTTTTTATTACCAGGGCTCTTTGGAGACAGTCACCACAAAGTGATATTGAACAGAACTACAGCTTGCATCATAGCAGCATAGTTAGGACTGACTGTTTAGGAAAATACCACTAAAATCTCACTATAACTACGTGCCAGCATGAGGGCATAGTTGATGTACTTATATCTTAGTGATGGCTCTGGGAGTTGATGAGGAGTGGGAAAGTACAGGGGGGGTTCAGATAGGGAGGATGGAGGAGAGGAGATCTAGCCTTTGAGAATCATAGAATCATAGAATGGTCTGGGTTGGAAGGGACCCCAAGGATCATAGAGCTCCAACCCCCGTGCCACAGGGAGGGCCACCAACCTCAGGCCTGGATCTACACAAGGTTGCCCAGGGCCCCATCCAACCTGGCCTTGAACACTTCCAGGGACGGGGCATCCACTACTTCTCTGGGCAGCCTGTTCCAGCACCTCACCACTCTTTCTGTAAAACCTTCCCCCTAAGATCTAATCTAAACCTTCCCTCCTTTAGCTTTAGTCCATTCCCCCTTGTCCTGCCATTATCTGCTCTTTTAAAAAGTTGAATCCCCTCCTGCTTATAAGTTCCCTTCAGGTACTGGAAGGCTGCTATGAGGTCCCCCCGCAGCCTTCTCTTCTCCAGGCTGAAGAGATACTGAAGTTTTGACTTTAGGTAATAAGCAAAAGTTAATTGTCTTCATATATATGGAGCAACAGTAATTCTTCTCTCTAACATTTTCTAAGTGAATAAATTTGAAAAGACTACCAGCAAGCATTCAATAAACCCAAATCTCTATAAAACACTGGATACCAGGGACAAATGTATTAAGTGTGTGGTGAACACTCTTCATGAAAATTGTGGCTGTTCTAAAAATCAGTCCTTTGTTGTGTGGAGTCAGGATTTTCTGATGTCTTTGTGATTAGTGGAGTATGGAGAGACTTCCAACATCTGCTTTTTGCATACTGCAGCTTGAATGGAAAGGGTTTGTTCACTGACATAGATGGGAGCTGGAAGCTTAAAATTTAAATGGTTTTAGGTTATGTATGAATGAAAATTTTTGTCAGCATCATTCATCTGCAGTTCACAAAGAGGCCTGCAAGCTTGCAGTGCTGCATTGTAGCAGAATATGTTGTGAGAAGGTTTTGATTTTTTCTTTTAAATAAGGCAGAATAGAGAGTTGTCTCCTCTGTTAAATGCAGAAACCACATATTTCAAGGTACTCAACATCCATTTAACTTTTGTTGATTGATTAGGACAACAGTACTAGTTGCATGTGTGTAATCCTTATCCCTCAGCACCTCATCTTTTATTCACTGCTTAGCAATAAATATCTTAATGTCCATGTGCCTTTCTTTCTGAAAGACTTCAGTGCTTTGTAAAATTTTCATCTAAATACATGAAAAAATAACTTGCAATGTTTTTGTAACGTATCTTTCAGGATAAAACAACATTGAGCAAATCATTGTGCTGTTATAGGTCAGAAAGAATGCCTAATACTATGCACATTCTGAATTAGTTTTATTGTTAATTCTAAAGGAAAGTAATTACTCATAATACAAAGTTTAAAACATTCTCTACCTTGGCTCTGGGGGCTTGTTCCTGTCCAGTCAAAGCAACAAGACAGTAGAAAATATCTTTCAGATAGACCTTACTGCAGCTACCTGGTCAGTTTTAACTGTGAGAAACTAGACATTCTGCAAAATCAGGCCAAGTCGTAGTAGGTAACTCCAAGAGCCTGATAACTGACCCTTGCTTATGATTTTTTCTTTAGCTTGTTCTTGTCAGGATAAAATTTTAAGGAGGTGCTTTGTTTGCTTTCTAACAAACAGCACCTGAATCACTGAAATTCAGGCCTCTTTCAGAGCACCCTCTAATACCCTGTAATGTTCCATCACATTAAGTTTTCACTGTCTTATTACAGAAGTGTTTGCTGTGCACTGTCAGCTTCTGTTAAAATAACTCCTCTTGAGATGTGTGTTAGTGTGTCACCCTGTCTGAAATCTCTCTTCTCCTGAACCCTGACTGGGAAAGGATACAACTTCAAGCATACCTAGAACTTTGTGTAGCAGAGTAGTCTGCTGTGGTCCTTTCCTGCCTCCCCCTCTGCTCCTCCAGGATGCCATTTTCTGCCATGTTTTAAAGTACAGAACTGCTCCCATGCCATTCTTTTAGGGGTATAAGGAAAGTTCAGCTCTCCCACCACCACGGCAACCAAACACACTTAGATAGGGACAGAGCATAATCTATATGGTTTTTTCTTTTAACATGTTAAATTTTTATTAGTGCTGCATGAAAAGGTGGTTTCCTGGTGTCCCTCTGCAGATTTATTCCAGTCTCCAGATTCCAATAATAGTGTCTGAGTGTACTTAGCCAGTGTGCTGTTGGGTTGGTTTGCTCCCCCTCCCCTGGTAATGAGATCGGTTCACTGAGTGAAACTGCGAGCCACATTAGGGCAAGAGAAGCAATTTACTGCTGCTGAATGCATTTGCTGAGTGTAGTTTCCCTCATCTTGTCAGCTTGTCAGTCTGGAGGCATCCATAAAGCTGTGACAGCTTCAGAAGACGAACTCCAGCAGCAAGCTGTCAGGGTGCCAGGCACTGCACAGGCTCCCTTCCTCCCCTCTCCCCCCTTGCTCGCCTGCTTGCCCTCCCTCTGCCTCTCTTTTCTATCTCTCCTTCTCCCTCCTCTTCTCCCCCACTCCCCGCCTCCCTCTACCTTACTGATGTGGGTTTAGGTGCTGCTGCTCTCTGTGGTGATACCTTTCTGGTTTCCTCCTTGATCCTCTTGCCACTGGAACAAAAGGAGATCTGGCTGCCCGTGGTGCAGCACCTGCCGGTGCAGCCCGAGGAGCGAAGGGGAGGGAAGCGGGGCACCCTGCATCCTGCTCTGCCTGCGCCGGCAGTGAGCTTGTTCAGTCACTTCGCTAGAGATGCCTTTGAACTGCTGCCAGATCCCATTGTCTGCCGTGCAAATGGAGCTCAACGCCTTGCCGTGATTAGATGCACAGTGTGTAAGCAGAGGAAGGAATGGAGCTGTATCCCCACCCTGAAGGAGCATCTCAAATCTGCTGTGTGCCATGATAATCTGAGTACTGGACCATGGTTCTCTGCCTTCCTCTGCACACCATCTTCCTTAGTTTTCTCTGTTGTTCCTGAGATTTCAGGCAGTGACATGGAAGCTCTTCAGAGAGGAAGGCAAGATAGTTTCTGGGCAGAAGAGGGCTCTGCCTTTGGACTGTTTATGTGGGACTGTGCTTTGCCCAGCACCCACCTGTAGCTACAGTCAGATATACCAGCTAGTGGTTAATGGTGGTTATGCTCAGCAGGGATGTGCTCTTTTTCAGCATGAAACTATTTACATTTTTCCATTTGTCTGCACTTCAAATTCCAGCATCCTTAGGTTCACAGATCTGAGAGATTTTGACAACACTGAGTGAAGGCAAGGCAGCTACTGCTACTAATAATGGCGAAGCCATCTACCAACTATGCAGCCCAGCTGCCCTTCTCCCGAAAGGCCAGCTCACTTTCTATATGATTGTGGTGAAGAGCAGCTCTCAGGCTTTCTTGCTTTCCTGTTGGTTCTGTCTTTCCTTGGGTTGCTGATTGTCAGACCCCTTTTGAGAAAGTAACTTCACTTGAGGATTTCGCTTTTAAAGGTAGGAATTTGAATCTTTGTGCTTATCTTTGCTTTTCCTTATCTAATTGTTGTCTAGGTTGTTACAAGAAAACATTGTTTTATTTCACACAGTGGTTATTTGACTGCGTGTTAACCAGTCATCATCTGCAAGGACAATACTTAGAGAGGAGGATGGAGGAGCTTCTCTTCAGTGACTGTATTAGGCAGTGCAGTAAGTGGAGTTGGCAGGGCTTGCATTTCACACTGATATGCCTGCAATGTTCCTTGCTCATTAAGCTCTTTGTTAGTTCCTTCTCCTCCTCCTTCCTCTGCTCTCTCTTTCCCTCCCTGATAGGATGTCTCTGCATCTAACCTTGCTGCTGGGTTAAACTCCGGTGCTGAAATGTGCTGGAGGAGGATGAAATCTGCCCTGTGAGGAGCTGGTGGCTCATGAATTGCACTTGAATAGTACAGGGAGGCTGGTTATAGCTGCGTGCTTTTGCCTATGTTACTGCTCATGCTGCACTATAAATAGATGCTCATTTGACCCTTCTAGTCACTTTATGTCTTGGATACCTAACTGGAAGATGAACAGATATCAGCAGTATTGGTAACTGATGAAATCATCGTCAAGATTAGAGCCATTACAGATGGAACGTTTTAAAAATCAGATGATGTCTTGTATGTTCCCTGAGGACTAATGCAACCACATTTTGTAGTGGTTTGTTGCACAGCAATCTAAATTCTCATTTGCATCTCAAGAGCAAAGCTAGTTGTGCTACGTTAATATTTAGCAACTTGACAGCTTAGAAATGGAAATTTTTATAGCTATTCTTTTTCCTTACACCACAAACTAGTAAAAGAAGGCCCTTTGGTTAACAATGTGTTTGTTTTCCATGTTTTAGTTCGTTGGGAAATAAGATTCACTTGGAACACTGAGGATTTTCTGGTCATTAAGAAATTTCTTGATCCTCAAGCTAAGATGTAGCTGCCGTTCTTTTGGTCAGGGCACATTACTCAGAATTTGGGCCTTGAAAAATGTTGATTAACCAGTCACATTCATGCTGCTAATGCAATGTAGCCAAGCACTGCAGATGTAGGAAGCAAGAGCTTGGCCTGAAGGACAGACCAGAAAATTTCTCACAGGGGCTCTTCTCTTAAGGGTCTTAGTGTTTTCCTGTAACAAAGGTAGTCACATGGTCAGACTGCTTTGTAGGTAACTGTGTAGGTCTAGCTCCTGCTGTCTGAAACTTTCCCTCTACAGTGTTGCTATGTAGAAGAGGAGATGCAATTTTCAGTTCCCTTCTTTGTCCTCCCTCTTCTCTCCTCAGCTTCAGCTCTTTAAGGATGATGAAGGGTGGTGGTCCCTGTTTAAGTGATGTCATGTTTTGGGTTAGCTAAAATTGCAATGAAAATTTGTCCCTCTTGTATTAGGATCTGGCCTTTCTATAGGCCATTCAATTCAACAGTCCCAAAGAGATAATGAAAAGGTGTATGTTGACAGGAGTGTTTAACTGACAGAGCTGAAGTAACCTGTCAAAGGTGACCTGCTGATAACTCCAGGAATCAGGTCTTACCTCACTGCTGGAATTGTCAGCTAACCTTCTTACGTGGCTTTTCTGCTTCAGCAATTTGAAAGAAATTACTTTAAAAAATACAAATGATCTGTCAATAAAAATGTTATCTATTGTTTTAAACCATCCAGAAATGATGTATCATCTGTTACCTTAGATGAAACATAACAAAAAATCATTAGCCCCGCTGCTGTCCGTCATCATGAGACAACCATTTTATGCATTCAGTAAAATGTTGTGCCGTGTCAGAGGCATTTTGTGAGTGGATGCGGCCATTTGCCTGAAACCACAATTAAGGTCTGGTCGCATGAGCTGCCGTTCAGGCTGGTGGTACTGCTGCAGGGTGTATAGATACGTCTCTGTTGTCATACCTCATTCCACACACCTGGACCCTGCTGAAATTTTCTCCTAGCAGGATGAAGTGCCACCTGTAGCGCAGAGCGAGACTGGAGCAGGTACTTGAGTAGTTGTCCGTCTGTGGGGTGCCTGTTTTCTGATGCTTTGTGATGGAGTCACCCAGTGCTGTAAAAGCACTCAGGTGTTTGAAAGCCAGGAAGCTCATTTTCGTCTCTGAAACGCTTTTAAGTAAGGTGATGAATTCAATAAGCTTGTTTCAAGAGAGGCAATTGGTAGCGCTCATTTATTAAAAAATGCTCCTGGGTTGCTGGAAAATAGGAGGGGGAAGAGGCTGAGAAGGGAAGTCTGCAAACTAAGTCTGCTCACACACATTAGGATGAGCCCAGGCATGAAGCGAAAGGCAAACTCTGAGCTCTTCATTATCTAATACTCCCTTAGGGCAATAACAACCTCACTATAGAGCCAGCAAGCCAGGCACAGGGGCTGGTGGAGAGAGAGCACACATTGTTCTCAGAATATGGCTGGTGCTGGAATCTTTCACTGCAAATTTGAAGCCATCTTTAATGCAAAATATTCCTCAAAGGGATTGGGTTTTGTTGCTTACCATTTCAAAAGCTGCTTTCAATCCAGTGTGACGCCTTCTTCCGAACAAAAGGCTGTAAAGTTAGGTATCATACGACAAAGGAAGCATAATCTTGCTTTTTCATACCCCCATATATGAGCTCAGGTTATACAGAGATCCTCCTTGGAACTGAAAAAGACCAAATGGAGAAGTTCACTCTCTCTGCTTCCGTGTGTTGTAGCTTTTCAGCATTTCTGTGGTGCCTAGTAGCCACTCCCTATTGTGTGCTTCATGTCAGAGTAAGTACTTTATTTTTATATTGAAAATTCAAGTGCAGAATATGTTTGTGTAAAGGCCAAATGTTTTTCCTGGGGCGGAGGAAGGTGGGGGGTGGGAATGTGGGAGAACACGTAATGCAGACCTCCAGTGTCTTCCACTGATACATGTGCAGTTGTTCTGGTTTGTTTTTTGATAAGGAGCAGGGGATAGAAGTTAAGTTGTCTCTTCTGAGGTGGTAGGAAAGTTAGGGGTATGATTTGTGGCATTGGTTCAGCCTGCACACATTAAATTGATTGACATTGGTCTCTTAGGATGGTGAAGGAAAGTGGACCCTTCAAAAAAAGTAGAGGACTGGAGATATCTCTTCTTATTTGTATTCCTAGTGTTTGCAGAGTCCGAGGTGATTCTTCATATAAGCAATTTGACCTAAAATAAATTCATTCTCTTCCCTCTTTCCAATAAATTAAATGCCATTGCCAGCAGTTTAACCTCTTAGGTGGCCCTTGCTGAATGAGCACAGTTCCCCTGTTTGATGCAAGTAGCAGTGGTGAAGAAAAATAAATGTATGAGAGCCTGGCAAATGCAGTGGCAGGGAAGCAAACTGTTACCCTTTCCGTGGAGCAACCTCTATGCTGTCAGCAAGCCAGGCTGAGTTAAAATCATTCTGCTAATTAACAACTGCTAGAGGATTTTTCACTTCCTGCCTGTCTCAAATCTCATTCTCTGGAGTGTTTGCGATAGAGCAGTGAGCGGTGGCAATCCCAGCCTTATCTCTGTTTTGAAGTTTGCATGTTACCCAGGTAATGTCAGGATACCGATGCATTCTGATACATTGACAAAGTGCTGTTGAGGCATCAGTGCTCAGCATCTTTGTGTAACATGATTCTCGTTTTACCGACGGGGTGCAGGAAATGCGTAACTGCCGCAAATTAGAAGTGGAATAAAGGACTGAACTCAGACTTACTCTCAAATTTCCTAGCCTTTAGGAGGATGTCAAGCTTCCTCACAGAGGGTATGTGAAGAGCTCTCACTGCTTCAAAGATGGTCTTTGAATCTATTTCTGATGCTCATGGACCAGTGCACAAAAAAGGGAAAATGAAAATTTTGCTATGTCGCCCTGTCTCATCTCCTGTGGTAACTCTGTTCTTCCTTCTGTAACTGTGTCAGGAAAGAAGGAGGCCAAAAAGGACATGGAAATTTCCCTGGCAGTTCCCAGTGTTGGTCTGCTCAACATGGAGCCGTCGCTTGTGGCTCTTTGAATGCTCTGGAAAATCAGCATCTGGATGAGAGGACAAAACTGGATCCTCAGTTTACATGTATAGGAATGAGTTAGGAAACAGACACCCTGGCTTAACACTGGAGGGGCTGAATAGGGGTAGCATATAGCTTGATAACCCTTACACAGCCCTTGGCACTGCTTGGATGGAGTTCTCTCTTGGTTCTGCTAACAAGGTACTGACCCACTGAGCAGGGGTTGAAACTGAAAGCCATGTTGATGGGTGTCCTGGAGCTGGCATGACCTCATCTAGCTGGCAGCCCTCCATAGCCAAGGAGAGGTATGTACAAGTTTGCTGTCCTGGCCAGGGTTGGGGGAATACTGGTGAATTTGCATATTTGCCCGTGCTCCCCTCAGCTGAGAGGGGAGTCAGGCAGCAGAGAGCTGGGTTGCATTCAGCAGCAGGCAGCTGCCTGGCGATGCTGCCTGGCTGTGTCAGATAAATTGGTTAGGAAAATGCAAGCCAGCGAAGGGGGACATGAGCAGAAACAAGCACTGGGGTAGGATTCTTGCTATGGGTACCAAGATGTTAGTGGACCCTTTGAATGCACAACCACAGATGTTCTGCAAGCCACTTGGCACTTCACGGGAGAGGGAGGACAAAGTCAAAGGGTTTCAAATTATTGCAGAGACAGACCCAGATTCATAATGAAGACTGAATTTTACAATTCAAGTAGAGGCTTCATTTCTTTGTTGTGTAAGAAAACAGAGCATGTCTTCCAAAAAGCTGTAATCTTTATATTCCAGCTACCAGATTAATTGTGTGAGAGTTAAGTAGACCAAATAATTAAAGTTAAAACTAATTTGTGTATTTAAAATTAATGTATATAAATTTAAAATATGTTTATCACAGTGTAATTTTTAGTAACATAATTATAGCTCTTCCAAGTTGCTGTCTAGCAAAAAATTATTTAATTCTTGTGTTTTGGCTAGAATTAAGAAGATCAGAAAATTCAGTTTGGATATCTAGAGTGCCTTTGCTCTCCCCTTTGCAGTGGTGTTGTGTAGAAAAGGAAAAAAACATCTTGTTTGGAAGTATAGTGCTAATCTAATCTGGGGTTACTAAAACCCATTAATTATTTAGTTGTAGTGTTCCTGCAAAGTCGAGTTTGAATTACTGGAATGCTCTAAATGCAGTTGCTTCTCTCCCATCACATCTGTGCACAAGATTTTAGTGTTAAGTGATCTGCAAACTATAATATATGTTACCTCACTGAGATCAATTAGCACATTTGTTCTTGAGATTTCAACATTAATGATGAAATTCCAGGATTTATAGTGTTTTATTGTGGGTGTTCTTTAATGTAGGTAATCTACACTGTCAGCTAGTTGATCCTGCTTTTGTCTCTGTATGGGAAATGGTTTACAATTGAAAGGGCAGAAAGTACTGTAAGAAAGTAGTTGAGGCAACTTTCCTTCCTAATGCAGTCCTTGCCTTCTTTTGCTCACAGATGCTTCTCTCCAGACAAAGGGAAGGGATGAATGCAGGTAGTAATGCCAGCGTATTAGCTTTTCACAACCAAACCAGCAGTGGCTTTAGTCAGGATATGGATGAAATGATGCTGTGCTGTATCCAAAATATCACAAGACATGGTGAACTTTAGGCCTGCAGACTGTATGAGCCCTCCGTCAGCACTAAATACATAAGCTGTAAGCATGCTAGTGTATTTCTGCTGGAACTCCTCTCTGAAGATCAGCTGTTAAGCCTTTTAGACCCTGCTTCTTCTGATTATTAAAGAGCCTATGTTGTTTAAAAGTAGGCAAGCTAGACCTAATGTTTCAGGCAAATTCTGTCTTTAGGCGCTACGTTTCTGCCTCCTTAAGCAATGTGAGCTGTCATTTTCTCCTACTCCCCTCTGACTCCCTGTGCACTCCTCCTTTTATCTCTTCCTCCTACTCTCGGCTTTGCATTTTGTTTCATGCTGCCTCCTATTCCTGGAACAGTCTCCCAGTCTCTGTTGCCAAATCCTTCCTCCCTCTCTCTGCTCTTGCAAACCTGTTTCTTCCAGCAGTCATTCCCAAGTTGTTTACTTGACTAATTGTCTCTCTGTATGCTTGCTTTCCTATATCTGTTGTTCTGGATCCTGTTTCTTAATGTGAGATAGTACATATGGCAGGATAAAGGCATCTATTTGCCACAGTTTTGTTGAGTATTGTTTGCATTAGCTCTTTATGCAATGATTAGTAATAAATTCCCCTTCCCATTTTGAGTGCAGTATTTTTCACTTATAGTTCACTATTTTCTGTACTCTATTAAAGACCAGCCATGTTTTATCTTAAGGTAATTGCTAGGCTGTGGAAAATTAGTGCCTGTATTTCAGCAAGTGCCATCAGCTAACCAGTGTCTATAGGCAAAGTTCAGCTGTGTTTTTCAACTTGCATGAAATGGTGGTAGAAAACACAGGGCTCTGGGCAGATCTGGTGGTGCTCAGCAATATTACTGTCATTGCAGAGCTTCACTGCAGAGGTGATTGTGGTGCCATGGCTGTTCTTTTCCTAGCATGCAGAAGCTCACAGAGGCATGCCCAGGGATATATCTGCTTACCGTTTATAAAGCATTTTTGTGTCCTTGTTTGTGGAACAAGCCTTACCACAGAAATGCTGCTGAAAAGCAGAAGACCCACCATGTTAGTAAAACTACAGGTTGGTAAGTGGTTATGTTGTTGTATGTAAGTAGTGGGTCAAGTCATCAGGTTTTTTGCAGTGAATTTATAGGCTGAATAACTACTTCTAGGCTAGACCAGAAGAAGTGGGTTCTCTTTCCTACTGAGCACCTCGCTGTACAGGCTGATGCATGGTTCCACCAGGACAGAATTTAACCTTTCTGGCAATTCTGTTCTTTCCATTCCAACTAAGACAAACCAGTCTGATTAC
>VZTU01016259.1:341161-374166 GCA_013400835.1 Zapornia atra
GATTACTTTTTTTTTTTTTTTTAAAGTTACTGGGGTTTTCTGATGTCAGTTTGGTTATTTGAACCAAGATGAAGATTTATTATGCAAAAATAAAATAATAAAAGAAACCCTGAAAACATGAATGTTGCTTGAGACTAAGTTTCAAACTGAAGCGTTATGAATACTTACATTTTCTTAAGTCTTACTCCTGATAATATCTGACCTCACATCTTACTGCTATGTATGAAACAGAAATAGTTTCATCATTTTTAACCCTATAAACGCTTGCACAAGCATCCAAAATGGCACACAAGACTAACCCCATTAATTGCAACGCAGAGGTTGGCTGTCTGTTTTTACACGAAAAGTGGACTTCAGAAAAATGGAAGAACAGTTTCTTACTTCAAAACATAAATTTTCAGTAGTTGAATGCATTTATTGGGAATTTTACTACCTGTAAATTTTGGAAAACAGTCTCCAAGGTTGATTTAGTCTACAAAAGGCATAATTGGACACCTTGCAGTTTTCAGTACCTGGGCCCTTTTGTATTCAGGTGCAGTCCCTGTGGAGATGTGCATTTTGTTCAAAATTCTTGAGCCTTCCTGACAAAACTTGAGTTTTATCAGAGGGTAGATTTGATTGCAAATATGGCAGCTTTTGTTTCTGAGTTTGTACTGTTAATGAGGTCCTGGACTTTTTCTGTATGCCAGAGTATTTTAAAGATATGGCTTCATAGGAGGAAAAAAATCTATTCATAATCAGTGGACTAATTAAAAATCTAAGAATGTAGCACCCACATTAGCAATTAAGTCTATAGAATAGGAGGAAGGTGCAGAACTAGTGATTACAGTACAGTTTAAAATTAATGTATTTGAGACTTATGTCTTTTGTTAATTTCTCTGCATTGATTGTCTAAACCCAATGTTTTTACAAAGGGGAACAGAAGGTACAGTGTTGAAATTCTTGTTTAAAAATGTAGTGAACACGGCATAATGTAAACTGTGGTGTGGAGATAAGTGTTGCTCTGATTTTGTAACAATTACAAACACAGATGGTTTGAGAGAAAATTAAATAATTCCACCCACATTAAGACAGGGAAGTCTAACAATAGCCACAACTCTTTATCACCCTGTTTTTCTAGCAGACTCCCTCCTGCTGTCACTTACACATTCTTCGTGCATTGAAAACGTAACTTGTGTGTGAAGCTGCTGCAGAAACCATTGAGGCCATAAGGACCCCAGCAGGCTGGAGTTATCCTGACCCACCATGCATGGGGTGTCCATCCACCCTCCTTCTCCTCCAACACTGGGAGTACCCTCAGCAACGGTACCCAGACAAGACAAATAGAGGCAGACAGTGACTGCCACCAGGTTCAACCTAGAATCCAGTGATCACCGGATGAGTACATAGTTATCAGGCGGGTCCAAAGTCAGGTCAGCAAGGCTGAGCATACTTGTAATATCAGTCAGGTCATGGCCTCAGGCCTCGTACATCGTACAGGTCAGTACGTGGGGTTTGAGCAAGTTCTTTCCTAAGTCCAGCAGATTCTGATTGTGTGACTATTGGTGTGGTTGCACAAGAACAGGTAAGCTCAAGAGCCCTTCCTGAGCTTTTATGCTTTGGTAGAGCATACTTAGAGCTTTCTTGTGATGTCACTTTGGACAAACTTTCAGCTTAATAGTAGTAACCTCTTCCCTACTGTCATATGTTCCTAGATAAAATAGATTGGAAAAGAAGATTAGCTCCTATGTGTTACCTGACAGAAGAAAACATATGAATATAGAAGATCAGTCTCTTGCTAATAGAGGTGAAATTCTTAAACTGCACCTGAAAGGAAGAATGGTTAGGGTGCTTTAATGGCAATTGCAGATAAACTCTCATAATGTACATTTCCATGTTAAGACACTTAACTCTGACACAGAGTTGTCTATTTTGTTTTATTTTAGCCACAGTTTGACTGTATTTTCCCATTTAATTCAATTATTTAGGACAGCAAATAAAGCGTTTTGCTTTCTGCAGAGGATTATTTATCTGAATTCTGATAAGAAGGGTGCGTGAGGGAATGGAAATTAGATCCTTGTCCATATCTAATGCAAAAAGAAGTGAATTTATTTCCTGTTCTCACAGTTGAAGATATTCTGCCATGATAGAGTATACTGGTTGATAGCTGATGTAAGGAGGAGGCTGAAGATGGTGTGTTCCCACCATTTGGGGTGTCTGAATTACTCCCTCGTGGGTCTGACTGGAGAGCAACTTGGAGTGCCCTTGTGTGGCATGCTCTGACCTGGGCTAACTCTAGTTCTGTGTCCCACAGCCCCAAGTGGCTGGCTGCAGAAAGGAGCTGGTGTCTCCTGTTGCCACTTGACTTTGGAAAAGGGTTAGAGTCAGAGCATGCATAGACCTCAGTGTCAGGAAAGGCCCAAGGATGGGTAAGTCCAGAATAAAACTCTGCAGTTCTTACAGTGGCCTGATACCTGGGTGTTAATGCTTCAGAGGACCGTGAAATAAAGAACTGGGGATGCCATTTGGGTAATCTCCAAGGGAAGTGCCTACTTTCATAAGAGTCTTTTGCATTATAGAGACCTGTGCAACCCCAGAGCAGTTACATCTATTCAGCTCAGGAAAACTCTTCTGTGAACAATTCCTATGTCATGATACTTGTAGCCTTTCCTTTTTATTACAGCGAAGGTGTGTGGCAGCCAAACAACCTATTATTTTTATTAATTAACTATATGTATATCAACCATTGAAGGCTGAAATTCTGTTTGTTTTTTAAATAATTCTTCGCATTTCTGATCTGCGCATCTGATCTTTAGGAAGGGTAGTAAACAAGGCAGCAACTGTTTTCCCTTTCTAAATTTCTCCTGTGCTGAGACAGCAAAACATGTAGGGACTTGTGCGTATTTTCAACTTGATGGCATGCCTCAGTGTAAGAGTTTGAAAATCCCTTGCTTTGGAAAATTGCTTGGGTCAGTTGTAATGACCCTAAGCAGTGAGTGTAGTGTGATGGGGAGAAGGCAGGGATCTTAAAAACCGATTTCCTGGAAGCTCTCAGAAGGAGTACTTTTTTGTTTTCAGGAGAAAAGGTTGGTTTATGTTGCTAATGGGTAGTGCTGCACCATGCCTCTGTCGTTTGCACCTGGCACCAGAAGGACTAAACCTGTTGTTTCTTTTTTTGTACTGTAAAGGAGTAAGAGAGCAAAGATCTGCAGAAAACTAGGTTGTCAGTGGAAGGGATATATCCCAACAGCAAGCAACTTGCAGAAATCATGTGATGCCTGTGCAGCTCCCCATGGAGCTGGCCTCTCCAAGTACTGTGCCTTTGTGGTGCCTTCAAACTTCACTGCGCTGGCAGAAGGATAAATTCAAGCCTGCAGTTGGGTTTCCATCAGGCCAGGCTGAGAGGAGTTCAGGCAGATCTGGTTAGCATGGACTGCAGACTGAAGTTACATACCTGTCTGGGGATGATAAAAAAAAAAAAAAAAAAAAAAATTATTGTGTCATTGCACAGGCCATGTTCTCTTCTGTCAGACTGACGTGTTTCAAGCCAGCTGGCAGCATTCCGGCTTACCCCAGGTCTGTACTGAAAGAGGCCTATCCCTGCTGGGGGACTTGCTGAAGCAGAGCACGGTGCTGGCTGGAGGCTGCAAGCCTGTCTGTCAGAGCAGCATGGGTACCATCGGTGTTTCTGGCCTCTTTGATCTGAGTTTTGTATTCCTTGGGCAGCTTCTCACTGCCAGATTCGATTGGCAGTGGGTGCTACCCAAAACACACAGCCCAAAAATGAGCTTGGTTGGCAGTTACTTTTACAGCGTGGCTGTAATTTCCACAGCAATTTTTTATCCAATATATGGAATACAACCAGCATTCATTCTCCTGAGGGTCCACTAGTTCTTTGGCTACGTGGCTCGCTCTGCTTTGCTGAAGTTACTTGCCAGGTTCCCCGCCTTCATGAGAGAGGGGGGCTGTACCTGGAGGCATGACATACAGATACCACCACAGAAAGGGAGGGGCTGCGGTGTTTCACAATCAAGCAGACAATTTTGTGTCATGATGACACCATTAAAGTGGAATGGGTTGGAAAATCAATCAGATTCCTTCTCTGATTACTGTCTAACTCCATTACTGCAGTCCCTCTGGGGCCCAAGGCAACAGTCCTCTCGCAGGAAGTGCCAAAGAAAGACCTCTAAATTAGAGCTGTTGTGGACAAAGGCAAGATCCTGCTCCTGTGCCTTCCAGAAAGAGGGGTTATATTATTAATAATAAAAAGGCTCAGGAAAATGTACAGGTAACAGTTTTTTAGGGTGTCAAGACCTTCTGTGGCTCAGCTAGGGAGGAGTTTTTATGACAGAAGGTCTTGATAAAGGTGCCTTGGGATGAATGTACCAGTAGCCCCAAATACATTCTGCTCACTGGTTTTTGGACAAGTACTGGCCTTGAGTGTTTATACAGATCCCCCACAATAATTTCCAAGCGTTGGAAATATCTGGAGATCAGACATTAAAAACACACAATTCTGATTGCTATCTTGCTTTCATATCACATCAGTTGCCCTGTGGCTTAGCAGCTGATAATTCACAAAACGGTTTATGTTTCACATTAACACCGTATATCAGTAGGAAGCAGAACATCTAAGTTTTATAAAGCATTTGTCTTAGTGCTGGTGATTTGTGAGATAGCTGACGTTACAGCTGATGCTCTCTAATCTAGCAGTGCTTTTCTGACAGGATGGGAGCCTGCTGAGCCTGTGCCCTTGCACTGGTGAAATATTTCATCTTTGCTATGCATTCTGACTGCACCTCCTGCAATTCACACTCAGGCAGTCCTTGCAGGAGTTCAGAATGGACCTTAATTTATCTGTTTGGGGGTTTTTTGGTAGTGGTATTAGATTCCAAGGAGTTTGATCTTAAAAGAAGATAGAGGTATTTTCCTTTAAGAAGGAGCAATTTTCAGTGTGGCTTTTTTTTTCTCCTTCTTTCTTCAGTATAGGATCTTCTGGGTTTTGTGTTTTGAGCATGGGTGTTTCTGACAGCTCTCTCACCTTTTAATATAAATTTTGGTTGGTATATTTGTTTTGTTGCCTATTTTTTTCTTTTCATTTGAACCTAAAGCAGCTGATGTGGTCCCTGAAGAGCTAGATGCATACCATGCCAGCTGGCATGCCCTCTGGCTGTGAAGCCTTGTTAAAGAGATCGGAGCTGACAGATTCTTGAGCAGCAATCTGATACAGGCCTTTTTCTTTTTCTTTTTTTTTTTTAAATTTGTTTTTTGAGCTCACCCATGTAACAAATGGGGGCTTGTTTGGGAGCTTCCCTAGAGGCTTGAATGGAGTCATTGTTATCAAAACACTGCTGTGATTCAGAAGTGCCCTGCAAAGGGGGTTCCTCTCCCTCTTGCCCCTCAGCTGGGCACTGCAGGTGTGGCAGCCTAGTTTAAACTCTGGTTTCATCCTTATTCTACAGAATAATCCAGTTGTCTTGAGATTTTCATCTTTAAACTGATAACCAGGAAACTGAAGCTACAGCTTTTTGCAAAATAGAGACTCAGTTCAACACTGTAAGTGAACTTGAAGAGGTGAGTGTAACCAGGGAAGAGAAGTATTTTGCAGGTTGATTGTTCGGGGGTAGAGAGTGGTTAAAGTAGTACAGTACTTTGCCAAACTTTTGCATATTGTCAGTTATCTTGCTGTTACTGTGGTGTTTACATTAGAAATTCTACCCCAGAAACACTTGCTTGGAAATTCTTGCAGGCAATGCATGGGCTTCTGAGCTTCTAAGTCCCTCTTTACATTATTTTCTCCTGCAAAAACAACCTCTTGTCTAATCAATGTTAAGATAGTGAATCTTACTATTCTATTCTATCCAATGGGATTAAAAAGCCAAAAGATGTGAGGTATTTGGGAAGACAATGACTCGCCATTCTGAGTCTTCTCAGTCACAGTTGAGTATGTTGGAATCTGAGTGGAGTATTTTGTATGAATTTGTTGCACAGGAGTAGAATGAATATTTCTTCTCATAGCAGCTAATATGCATGGAACTGTGTATATGTTGTGTCTTACAGGGAGTTCAGCTCATAAAAAGTATACAGCATTCATTATGTGTTTCCAACTAACCTCTCTGCCCTGCTGAATTCTGCCTCTGCTGGTTCCCGCCTCTCTGCAGTTCAACGCAGTTTTGGAGCTGTAATGCCAGGAATGAGGGTGGTGACATCAGGGCCTTCCTCACAGAGTCAGTGGGATGGGAAAGGCTCATTGTGGAGCTGGAAAGGTTCTTTTGCTGTTCGCTTTTGAAAGATGGCATGTTTCAGGGTACTGTGGTGATACGCAGTACCCTGACCTTGAGCTGGAATTACAAGCTGTATCCTGTACTCAGTCCAGAGTCATGTGTACAAAATCAGTTGTCACTTCAGTAACAAAAAAAGAAAAAAGTTATCTGAATTCTGGTTTCTCCATCTTCCCATAGTAATTTCTCCCCTTTTCTCCCTTGTCATTTAAAAAAAAAAAGAAAGTGAACAGTATGTAGAGACAAAACTAAAAGATGATGGGTTGTCTGTGTTGAAGAAAACAGCTTATTGTCACTGGCTGAGCTGGATTTCCAAAGCCAGCTCTGTCATTACAAAGGGCCATATGGGAATGGAGACTTGATCCATTTGGAGCCTGGGGAACAGTGATTTTTATTTCTGTTTTTTAAATCTCGATTCATCTGCTGCTGTGCAGTGTGACCTTCAGGAAGATTTGCTGTGTGTCAGTTTCTTCAGCAGAAAATTATTTCCGTAATATACTTTACATTCACAGTCTATAGCTATTCTGAAGACCTCACTGGAGCTAATGTTTCATTGTGCATTGTACAAGCCAGTCTCTTCACTGCTGAGCTTATAGCATATAAGTTATTTGAGATAATACTTAATGTATAAAGAGCACTTAGACTTTTTCTCCATCCGCTGTCACAAAGTTAGCAATATCTCTTCATATAAAATCTGCTTGGATTTTTTTTATCTCTGCTTCAAGCTGCACCAGCAGTTTGGAAAACAGCCTGGTGGGAGTCTTTAGAGTGGGACTTTGGCCTCATCTGTGAACTGATATTTTCCCTGACTCAGAAGGATTTTTATCTGTTTAGTAATACACATTACAAAATAAGCATCTGTCTCACCAGTAATTTCTGGTGGAGCAAAATAAGCATCTGTCTCACAAGTAGCTTCTTTTCTGGTGGAGCTAGTTGTTAAAACCCCGACTTTACTATATAAAAACCTTATGTCTGTCTTAAACTCATGGAGAAGCTAGTCTTCTAATATTATTTGTTTTATCAGAGAGATAGTAACAAAAAGGCTCAAAATGGGAGGAATGGAGAAAGGATGAAGAACTGATTTAGAGGTACTCTTTGTTGTCATTGCCCTTGTACCTCTTGATGTTGTACACTGTGCCAGTTGAGCAGGTGGTTAGAAGGATTGTATGTGGTGGAGCACATGCCTGCAGGACTGTAGGTGTGTAAGAAGAAAGGGTTTGAGAGAAAAAGTTTTTTAACTTTTACAGAGAGCTCATTTTGGGCATGGCTGACTTGGTGAGCAACGTCTGGCATTCATGGTGGCCTTGCATAGTACTGAAAGGGGCAGCAGGTGCTCCCCAAAAACGTGCATGTATCCCAAGTAACACACACACCTGGGTGGTCTTGCTGTAGGTAAGTCACACTTCTGGTAAAGGAGAGAGCAATTTAGTTACTTTCCCTGGTGTTTATGTTTTAGATGACTTGGTGTTTGTTGGCTTTGTTGAGCATTTTATCCTGGAAAAATAACAACATATGGTGAAATAGTCTGCTGTCATAAACACAAAGCAGGAGGTGAGAGAGCTTCATAACAAGAAGCTTTCACGTATTTGAGACCAACCCAACTTTACGTCATGCTGTTAGTGATTTAAAACTGGCTTCATGCTCTACGGTGGCATATGAGAGAAGGTTTCAGGAGATGTTTCTTCTCCAAGTGCCACTGAATCACTGGGCAGTAATTAGGTATGCAGTGCTTGGGCAGCCTGTGCCTTCTGGCTCTGAGATGCCTGAGGAATGATGCCTCTCTGTAGCCTGTGTTTTGAGAGCCCTGTAAGAACATGACTTACCAGGACAAGTGTGGTGGCCTCACAGAAAGAGGAGAGAACCACAGAAATGGGGTAAGAGACCTGGTGAGAATTTCAGGACAGATGTATCCCAAGGGCCTGGGAAGTCACTGGCAAGGACTCAGACATACCATCATTAGCATGGGGACAAAATAGATAATTTGAGGGCTCTCTCCTCCACTTGATAATTTTGAAATACAGGCTAGAATAAAAAGGGCTTCCAGTTTTCTGTTCAGTGGCCCATGTGGAAGGTCCCGTATGCTGGCTCCGTTTGCTGTAATGTGTGTGAATCTTGCCCAAGGTGAATGCTGCGTCCCTGCGTGCTGTCAGGATCCTTCTTCCACAGGCCGTTCAGGTTGTTCTGCCAAGCTTCCGCACAAATGGTGTGCATTACTTCTCGGGGAACAGGCCTGCTTGCTGACAGGCGAGTGATGCTGCCCACCTAGCACCTGCTGATCCTGCCATTTCATCTCAAACCCATTAAATACCATGAATTCATACCAAGAACTGACTTTTTCTTTTTAAATTGCAGGATGCAAAGAGGAGGTGCCATCATGTGAATGCAAAACAGCTAAATGAGAAACAGGACACCTGGGAAGGCTGAGCTGAAACTGCTTATGCACAGGATGACAGACTGATTTGCTGTTGGAGACGAAACTCAGGAAACCCTGCTCCTACAAAAGACTTTTCTGAGTGAGAGGAAAAGAACAGGAGGAAGCACACAAAAGAGCAATGGGAATTGAGGGCCATGGTTACTTGAGATAAATGGCAGATCCCTGGGAGTCTAGCCTTGTAGCTGTTTGCTTTAGCTTTGCTTCTCTCTGCAGCTGCACTTTCTTTTTTGCGAGCTGCTGCTGGGTACTGCCACGGCAGCACAGGAGACTTCAGGAGCAGCGTGGTTGCAGAGAGTGAGGAGGGGGTGGGCAGCCCGCCTCACCATGATTCAGTTGTGGAAAGTAGCGCGGCACGTGCGGCAGCTGGTGCTCCACAGATTGATCGTGCTGCTTATTGCCTTCAGCCTGGTCTCCATGTGCTTCCTGGCTTACTACGTCACTAACAGTCCCAAAATCAAGGAGCCACCGCCCCTGCCATTCAGTGACTGCAGCAACCAGCACCGCATCTTGATCCCACCACAAGCCAACTGGAGGCTCACGAAATCGGTGGACACCTCACGCACAGATCCTGTGGTGCTAGTCTTTGTGGAAAGCATTTACTCCCAGCTGGGGCAGGAAATAGTGGCTATCCTGGAATCTAGCCGGTTTAAATACAGGACAGAGATCGCCCCTGGCAAAGGAGATATGCCCACCCTGACAGACAAAGACAGGGGACGTTATGCTCTTATTATCTATGAGAACATCCTTAAATATGTGAATCTAGATGCTTGGAACCGAGAGTTGCTGGACAAATACTGTGTAGAGTATGGAGTGGGGATTATAGGCTTTTTCAAAGCCAACGAGAACAGCCTACTCAGTGCACAGCTCAAGGGTTTCCCCCTTTTCCTACATTCCAACTTGGGGTTGCGGGACTATCACATCAACCCTAGTGCTCCCCTGCTCTATGTCACCCGGGCTAACGAGGTGGAGCAGGGTCCCCTGCCTGGTGATGACTGGACTGTGTTCCAGTCAAACCACAGCACCTATGAGCCGGTGCTGTTGGCCAGCACGAAGTCCTCGGAGTCCATTCCTCACCTGGCGACCCACAAAGCATTGCATGCCACGGTGGTGCAGGACCTGGGTCTGCATGATGGGATTCAGCGGGTTCTCTTTGGCAATAACCTCAATTTCTGGCTGCACAAACTCATTTTCGTGGATGCCATTGCCTACTTGACTGGCAAGCGCCTCTGTCTCACACTTGATCGCTATATCCTCGTCGACATTGATGATATATTTGTGGGAAAAGAGGGCACTCGCATGAAAGTGTCTGATGTAGAGGTAAAATCCCCAGAATAACTACAGGCCCCAGACAATTTTCTAGTGTGTGGTATGCCAGAAAAGTCAAGGTTGCATTTAATTTGAATGAAAGAGTTGATTGCTGCAATTTTTGTCATCTTAAACAGAGGAGTAGCCTGCAAAGATGCTGAAGCACCGTATATGGGATGGTCTGTCCTGTCTCCCCTTCAACACAGGGAACAAGCATATGCAGATTTCCTCTGTCAACCTATTTGCAGCTGTAAACCGTACCTTTCAAAAGGAAAAGACAAGTTGTGTTCAAATAGAACTGTATTTATTATTACTTATTTTATATATATATATAAATTGTTCATTATATTGCAATACTGTAGGGCAGTCCGTTCGGTGTAAACTGCTATAGTCTATGTTGTAGCTATGTAGCTTTTCAGGACGTAACCAAACTGGGAAAAGAAAGGGTTTTTTTTCTCATCCTTCATTACATCCCCCTCATATTCTTCTCCAGCAACCCCCATCCCTGGGCAAGGGATATCCAAAAATTCACCAGGGAGACATGCTCAGATCAAGCCTTCACAAGAACCGTCTCTGTGGCCTCACGATTGGGAAAGAGATGCCATCTTTATGGTTTGCTTTCTTTGGCAGTTCCTTGAGTAATGCAGTGACCTATAAGAAAGGATGTGGGAAAGGCACAGAGAGAGAGATAGATTTCTGTGGAGGAGAGGGAGGCGAGATAGGGTAAGGAAGAAGAAGTAGGAAGAAGGTAAGAAACCAAGTACCCCTTCTAATTCTCTGTGTCCTGGAAAGTATGTGATAAACTGCTCTCCTGAGTCTGTGGTATGTGTACACATGCTGCTTCTTGGAGCCAAAGGCTTGCTTTTGTGTCCTGCCATCAGTTCTGGTTTGTAGCCATCGAGGCAGGTACACCTCCTGTTCCTCCAGGTGTGCTAAGGCTGTTCCCAGCAGTCTGAGGCCTCAGGCCTTTCACTCTGGATTCCCATTTAGCACTTGCCCATGGATAGGTCCTATCCAGGATAGTCCTCTGGGTACCGGCTGTGATGACAGTAAGCCTGTGACAGCAGCTGCTGTAGCATGTTTCCAAAACAGCTTCAAAGTGAAGCATCCTTTAACCTTTAATGCAAGAGCACAGAATATGTGAGGCAAAGCTATAAAATGAAATAGTTGTACATGTGTGTCCCCTTACCTGAACTCTGAACCTCATCCATTACATGTTCCCAAGTGCACCTTTCCTCCTCACTATTAGTCTCATCACATAACATGTAGCATAAAACTACATGTTTTATGGATCCATGCAAGACATACCTTAGTTAATACCAATTTTCTTAAGTTCTGCTTCTGATCCCAGGCTTAAGTTGGCATAAAGGAAACCCCTGGATTCCATTTGGAGCTAGCTTTATCTTTTCAGTTAATTTTGAACTGCATGTCTGAAGCACCTCTGATGTAATGCTATTATTTATTTTACTTGCTTCATTCTTTAATAATTCTTTAAAACCACCTTTGACTGTAACTCTTAAGAAAACAGGTAGAGAAGATGTGTTTCCAAGCAGACAGGTATAGAAAAATGCAACACTTGTATATGATACTTATTTAAGGAAAATGCTAACGTTTTCTTTGTTTCACTACAGTGTCCCCCTGTTTTGAGGTGCTGAAATGCTCTGAAAGCTTTTTATTTTTTTGAAGAGCCACAATCTTATCTTGTTCCTAAGCAGCCCCTGCACTTTCTAGTCCAAACCAGCAGAAATTCTTACCTCTGCCATGCTTGTGCAAGTTACAGACCCATGTGAGAAAACAGGAGATAGGTGGGCAAAGCTCTTGGAAACAAAGGCTGCTCTAGCTATGTTTAAAAAACCCAACCAGACGAGATAATTCCAAAAGATGCTTTGTTTGGGTTTTAACAGGGTAAAATGGAGGAATAATCTGTGATCAGTAAGCAGAGAATCTCGGGAAAAGCAGATAAAACCCAGATTTATCCATTTAAAAGAAGCTCTCTGATTGCAGAGCCACAAGAGGTTAATGAATTTTTATTTTTTAAAAGTGAGAAATAACTCCATGGATTTGTTGATAGCCTCTCACTGTGGGGAGGGAAGGGGATATAATAGTGACAGAACAGCTGGCATTTTCTTTGGCCTTTTATATGAAAGCTCTGTTTCAGGGCTGTTATCTCAACACACAGCTTCTTATCTTAAAGCTTAGATTACAGTGATCTGAGTAGCAGTTTGAAGATTGGATGTTGTGTGAAGGTATAAAATTGACTGCTGTCCCAGTGAGCCTGTTTGCAATATGCAGGTCCACATTCAGAGAGCTTCCGAGACAAAATGACTATTCAAAGCAAGTGCTGAGTATAATTTGATCAAATGCATGCCCATGGTAGATGTCCTGAGTGAAAGGGAAAATGTTTTTATTTGTGATGCTTTAAGGAGAGCTGAATAGCTTTATTCTTTATAAAGAAAAGAGGAATCGTGCTTGCTTTTACTTTAAAGGTGATAACCCTTCAGTTGCTGGCTCTGACAAAGGGCTGTGGCAGGAGCTTGCAGTCCTCAGCTGAAGTGAAGGAAGTTGTGCAGGGAAACCATCTTTCCCTGGTAAGGCTTGCCAGAGATTTGAGCTGCATGTAATCAGTAAAACAAAATCTCAGAGAATTGCTTCTCTATTATTCCACGTTGAGTCTCTTCCAAAATAGCAATCCCTGGAATTTACCAGACCGCCATGGAATTAGCCAGCAAAGACAAGGTGTTTCTGATGCAGAAGAACTTGGCTTTCATGGTCCTTTCTGGTCATCTTTAGGTATGAGGAAAAAAGAGTAGGTAGATGAGCTTTTGCCACTCTTGCTGGTAATATCTACAGGGGCATAAAGTGAGATTGTTGCTAGCATGTCTGAGAGCAAGCTAAGTGAAAATCAGGGACAGTCATTTCATTTTGGTTTATGAATGATGAGGGTGGAAGAGAGAGAGTGTAGGGAGGGTGGCTGTCAGCCAGCTCTTGCCATTCTAAACTGTAGAGGAGGATCTTTCCTGAAGTAAAAGTTTTCCGTAGTTTCTAACTCCCTGATTCTAACATTGTAGGGGAGGTAGAAATACCAGAACTGTGAATGCTCTGTCTCTGACAGAGCTGTTTTGAGCTAGGCCAGTGCTACTGCTGGGCAAGCAGGCTGCCGAAAAATCCCTTTGAGAATGTGCTATCCACGGTCCACAGGGGCATTTCCTATGAAGAAGATGTTTCTGCAACATGTTGCTAGTGTTCATTGTGTGAGCATTTGAGAAGAGACTGTAAAAGCACTCTGCTTTCTTACATCATCTCTTTCTTTTCATTTGTCCATGTACTGTTTTCCTAGACTCACAGTATCTTCTCTGCCCAGCATCTGACTCTCAATTTAATTTTGCCCTTTTCCTTTGCCTTGTTTCAGAGGGACCCTGAGATAGGGAAGGTAATATTTAGGGTTTGTATGAAACAGCTCAAATCTCTGCAAACACTTTTGGAATTTAAAAATTTCCTAGCTGAAAAAGCAGAGTTGCATGAATGATTAGTTCTGTGTTCTTGTGATGTGAAGGACACCATGTTGTCTTAGAAGAAGATTAGGTCCTAAAGAGGGTGCAGTGAGGGTGCTGTGGCTTCATTTCTTTTTGCTCCTAGAATTTTAACCCCATTGAGATTTTGTCTTTCACTGGATGGTATCAAGAGCATCTAGTTACTGTAGAGTAAATCTTTGCAGATCCATCAGTGAGATATATAGATTTTTTTTTAATGTGTTGCAACAAACGGCACAATTTTTTTTTTCACTAACATTTGCTTAGTAGCATTTGAAATGATAAACAAAGTCTTTTTTTTAAATGATGGACATTGAATATCACATGGGCCTGCAGCATGGCTGCCCCAGTTAAGTACTGAGAGTCTCCAGAATTACAGGTTGTGAGGTGCAGAGAATGTTCTCTGATAAACTGTGACAAGCATGAAGCAGGTCTGGCCTTGATGTGGGTTATGAGTTCTGGTGGCCAGTGCTGGGAATCTCTTGGAGACCTCATCTGTCCCTTCTTGGGGTGAGCCTTGCTGAGCTTCTAGCAAGGAGCTTACCTGGGGGAGGGTCCTTTCTGGCTAGCTGGTGGTCTTGGCTACATCTTGGAAGGACTTTTGGAATGGAAGACAGTTATGAAATATAAAACAGAAATACTTGGAGGGATTGGAGAGGTAATTTTCTAGGGGAAGAAAGTTTGCTTTTTAGAGATAGAGGACAGCTAAAATGCTAACCTTATGTCCTGTACCACATGAGCAACTCAATTTCTTAAATACACACGTAAAGGTCTGTTTGCATCTTGTTAGCTATTTTATATCTTAATGGATAGCCTACTCCACATTTCTTGATTGCCTTTCATTTGAGAAACTCAGAGCATGTTATGGATATAAATGAAACTCCACTTGAGTCACCTGTAAGATATTATTAGTACTATCATATTCATCCTACTTTATAAAAGAGAAACAAGAGTGCAGAGGTGTCAGAGAAGAGCAAAGTGCCATCTTCCCAGCCCATTCCCACATCTGTATTGTTTCACCTTACTACAGCTCACAGACCTGTTTGAGCCAGTGTGCAGGCAGCAGTGGAGGCATAGTTTGTTGAAAGAAATGTCCAAATATTTTACTTCGTCTCTTTTATGTTGTGCAGGGGAAAGACCCCTCTTCAAACCTACGTCATGCCACTTTATGGATGCGGCTGTGAAAAGGACTCACCATCAGCAGGGGAATGGCAAACAATTAGCAATAAAACCCACAGGAAAGCAAGACTCCATAGGGCTCTAGTTGCAGAACCCCTGGGGCCCCCACACTTCTCCCTGGTCCCTTCCTGGACACACAGGATTGCTGCCTGCTGGAGCAGGGCTTTTTGGGATTTATCATTAGACAGATGTGTTGTCATGGTAACCCCAGCCAGGCTTTAAATCTCCCTCTGTGCAGAGGAATGCAAAGCCTCTTAACCGCTGTCTTTCCTCCCTTCACCTTCCTACCCAAGCTTGAGGAACTGGATGTGCCTTTCAGGGTAGCAGAAGTGGTGAGGCTTGGGACAGCTGTAGAGACAAGAAAAGAAAGTGGCACTTTCCTGTCTAAGATACTTGATGTGTAAAAGTGGACAGTCCCAAATGTGATGCAGTATTGTCATCCAGCTGGACAGACAGAGGGGTTTCTCTGCAGAGACACGCAGCTCTCAGTTTGTGTTCTTTGATGTGTGGGATGAGTCCCTGTGTCTTAAGGGTTACGTGAGGGCAACCTGACCTCCCATTGCCTATTCTAGAACTCGGGCAGCAAAGGAGGCACCAGCTATCAATGCTGCTGCATATGTGATAGGTTCTGGAAATGCATGTGCCATATGTTTTTCAAAATACTACTCTTGAGTGGGGACTGGGGTAAGGATGTGGTAGGGATGTCACCGTGAGGGAGCTAGGATCTTTGAAATTTGTCCTAGGCTGCATTTGTCGTCACTGTTGTGTGACTGTGGAGAGAAGGAACAGGCAATTAAGTGTGTCTCTAGGGAAAAGTCTGAAAGCTTGATTCCCTCAGAGAGAGCACTGAGACTGTCTGCAGTGCTGCAGAAATAATCTGTCTGGTCTTCCCACCTTGGTGTGTGTGAGAGGTCATGGGCTGCCTGCCTTGGGAATAAAACCTCTCAACTTGTTTGCCCCAAGGTACCTTTGCAGTGAATGTGTGATGGAAGTGAATGGGTAAACTACAGAAGTCACAATTTCTAAATTAATGTGATGATCAGTGTTTGGACAACACTGTTTTGGAATAGTAGTGACAGCAGTGATTTCTCAGGTTATCCTTAAGTGGTGGGTGTCAAGGCATTCCCTCCACTAAATGAGGCTGGCTTTGTGAATGCACGTTCACCAGCTACAGAGCACTGTGCCTAAACATTGCCTCTAGAGCACCAGCTGTGTGAAGGCAGCCTTGTAGTGCTCTTTTGTGCTTCTTGAGGCTGGGGAAGGGCAGCTGATACAGAAAGATTTGCCTTTCTCCCCTGCACGGTTTGAAAAGGCTGTATGCTTTCCCCAGCATCATGTGCCAAGCTGCCTGTGTATTCGTATCCAGCCCAAGCCTGCTGTGGAGAGGTCATCACCCTCACCTTGGTGCAGCCACCGATCCGTTGCTTTCTTAGAAAAGCTATTAAAACCTAAGTAACTGCCTGGGCAGGGACCATCTCAGTCACCTGCCAGCAGCCCTCCTGCCAGGTCCCTGTTTGATTGAGAACTCCTCCCATAGGGAGCAGCACCAGTGGCACTTTCTCTGAAGCACACAGGTAGCAGCAGAGCATGGATCTGGGAGCTTCTCTCTTGTTACTGTTTTCCAGCAGAAGAAATGTGACTGGTGTTAGTGTGTTACGTGCCTGTGATACACCGGGCCTCAGGGTGTTCTTCTGTCAAGGCTGGCTGCTGTCTTACTCTGTACACTGCCAGACCTTGGGCTTTCTGGCACAAGGCTCCTTCCCTTTGGTTACAGCAATTATTTTGGACGTTTAAAGCAGACACAAGTGAGCAAGAGAGAACCTGTAGGAGCTGTCATGACTCTGAACATCAGCTCCCACGAGTTTTCTTTCCAGAATCCAGGATACTGTTATGCTGCAATAGGATTTTGGTGCTTTCTAGGGACACAAAGCCAGGGATACCTCCCTGCTGTGACAGGACCCCTTGCATGGATAGTTCTGTAAATCACCTCTTTTTGTAAACAAAAGCCCCCTCCCTTTGGATCACTTAAGTTACTGTTCACTGACTTCCCTTCCTTCAACCGTGCATCATGTGCTCCCCCATCCTCCTTTTCATTAACGTGTAGGCTCAGAGGAGGAACAGAGAGGTTCAATAGCAAAGTCACAGCCGACATGGGAGAGGAGGGGAGGAGCTCTGAGGTTGAACATGGAAAGAGTAAGGGATCTGTTGCTTGGAAGTGATCTGCTGTCCCTTTCCCTTAGCACAGACTCTATGTCCTTCACTTTGAGGTGGAGACCATCATCTATCTGACTGGTTTTAAAGTGGCATCATTTAGTACAGCAGGGTTACTTCAAGTAAGGACTGTATGTGGAGTACTTGGCTGCTCTGCTTCGCTCCCCAAGCAGGAATGCCCTAGTGCCATCCCCTGTGATGCCTCTTCTCACTGACCTGGGTGCCAGTTGAGCACAGAAAGCTTGTAGAGCAACTGAATATGAACATTTTTTTCCTTTCATTCAAACAGGCTTTACTGAGCACGCAGAATAAGCTGAGAACTTTAGTCCCAAATTTCACCTTCAACCTGGGCTTCTCAGGGAAATTCTACCATACAGGTAAGGCCCCTGCACCCCTTTGTCCCAGCACCTGCGTGTGGCCCCCATGTTCATCTCTGTGTGTGTGTCACACGTGAGAGCGCGTGATTCTCTGTTGGAAGGACTTAGCATTGCAGGGAATTATGCAGTGCTTTGAAACACTGAGCCCCTCTTCTGCCTTTGGTTTTTCCACTTTCCTGCTCTCTGTAGGTACAGATGAGGAAGATGAAGGGGATGACATGCTGCTCAAACACAGGAAGGAGTTCTGGTGGTTCCCTCACATGTGGAGTCACATGCAGCCTCATCTTTTCCACAATGTCACTGTGCTGGCCGAGCAGATGAAGCTCAACAAACAGTTTGCTGTGGTAAGGGGCATCAGAGTTTATATACTCTACAGTATTAGTCCTTAAGCATTCTTCTGGAATAGCTGTTCAGACACAGCTGAACCCAAATGCCAGTCTTGTAACTTGGCTGCCTTTAAGAAAGGCAGTTTTGAAAGTTTAAATTGATGCGTGGCTCCTGCTGTTGTCAGGCAAGAAACACCATCTGAGTGCCTGCCTGTGCAATGGGAAGTGTTTCCTGGCACCTGCATGGCCTCAGGGTACAAATCCCAAGGCTCTTGTTCGCTGAGGTGTGAACTTGTAGCATTACCATCCAAATCCAATTAATTTACAAACTCTGGCAGTGAGAAGGCATTTCCTTTTCCATCCTTATTCACTGTGATTTTGTAAGGAAGTCACCTGGTCGGTAGTATAAGCTGCTGTGTGTGCTAACAGCCCTACTTCTGGCCTCCCCAGACAATGCTGAAGGAAGCTACTTATCTAGGAAATCCAGGGGAAATTCCCTGGGTTTTGGCAGAGGAGAGGGAAGCGTTGAACATCCTGCACTGCTGGAACAATGTCTGTTTGATGCTTACAGCCCAGAGTTGAATACAGCATACATGTTTCTCTGAAAAGAAACGTCCTCTTCACCTCTACTTTGGTTCTTTTGATGGTAATCCCCTTGGGAATATCTGTCTGCCCTCTTGTGTTCCCATGACACACACAGATTAGGAATGATCTTGAATTCAGAGCACAGTTGCAGCATTATAGAAACAATTTAGGCCTCTTCTTTTCCTGGTTAAATAACAGTGCAGTCTTTTGCAAAGAAAGACAAAGCACAGAACACAATTACATTTATTTAATGTAAAACAGGCTAGCAGTGGGAAGGAGAAGGTTGTTGGTTCATCTGGGGGCTCTGGTTTTATTATACACCACTGGGGCAGAGCTGTCATCACTCATATTGTTACCAGAACCACATAGTAGAATTAAAAACCATGAAATTCAGATATTTCCTGCCATTTGAGTGTAGCTCCAGGCCCCATATCTTCACCCTCAACAGTCTCTTCCTTCATGTCTGCTTTTCTTTGAATTGCTAGAGACAATACAGACCCCAGTTGTCATCTTCCTTTCCTTCTATATGAGTTAAGGAAATTTTGTTTTCCTCCTCCAGTGACTCAGATCTGGGCATTGTGGGAGTGAGATGTGTCACTTAACAGCATCAGTTAGTTTGTAGTAACCAAGGAGCCTGACCTGAGGCTTGTGAATTAATCTGATTTGTCACACCTGCAAGCTCTGAGACCATTTTTACAGCAGCTGTTACCAGTGCTGAAGTTGATACAAATCTCCTTGTATTTCCATAGATGCATAAAACAAGAAGTACAGGCAGTATCTCAGGTTTCCCAGGCCAGAGGCTTTTCATGCTGCTCTGTCACCGTGCTCCAACTTGGAGCCTGTTGCTAAATAAGATCCTTATTAAGGAGATTAGTTAAATAGTGAGTAATTGAGCTGCATATTCTGCTTTCAGGAGCATGGGATTCCCACAGACCTGGGCTATGCCGTAGCCCCCCATCACTCTGGGGTTTACCCTGTGCACACCCAGCTGTACGAGGCGTGGAAGGCGGTCTGGAGCATCCAGGTGACGAGCACGGAGGAGTACCCGCACCTGCGGCCCGCCCGCTACCGGCGCGGCTTCATCCATAACGCCATCATGGTGAGCACAGCCCCCTGCTGCCCCAGGGACCTGCACCAGGCACTGCTGATACAAGACTAACAGTGTTTCCAAAAACCATTAGACAAGGAAACAGGAAATTCTGGCCTAAAGCCAGTGTGTGTGTTTCTGGGTAGAATTCAGAGGTCAGTACTGAATGGAGGAGAGCAAAACCAAGCACGGGAAGACTAAATTGAGATCCCACTGAGCTGTTTGCACTGTGATGAGTAAATGGTTGGGAGGGACATTGAGAGTCCTCTGAAACTATGTTGCTTGTGTCCCTTGCTCTCTGTGTTGATTTGTGGAGTGCTGCTGTGACACTGGTGCGTAGATTCTGCTGCACCTACCTCTTACCTAACTTTGCTTTCCTGTAATATCACCAGGTTCTCCCTCGACAGACCTGTGGTCTTTTTACTCACACTATCTTCTATAATGAATATCCTGGTGGCTCAAAGGAGTTGGACAAGAGCATTCGTGGTGGTGAACTCTTCCTGACGGTGCTCCTGAACCCAGTAAGTTCATCTGAAGGGAGAGCCAGCACACAGGTGTCTCAGCATATGTCCTGATGTGGGAAAGGGTGGGATCTTATGGGAGACTCAGTATGACAACCATCAGTCACAGTGTGGGTATCTCCAGTGTGATGCCCAGGAAGTGCTGGCTAGTTAATGCTGCCTTGCTTTACACACTGCCAAGGAAGTATCATTATTGAGTGTTGACAAGTGCAACACTCCTCAGACAGAAACCAGCCAGGGTGACATGCTGAGCATGTCCCAAAACAGAGTGGGTGTTACCTAGGCCGCTGCATCTTCATGAATCAGGAGTGAGATGTGCCTTGTTGCCTTCTGTTCCACACACATCTGCTGCCTGTTGCCTTCTCCCCTGGCTCACTGATGAGTTCTGTTCAGAATAATTGCTTTCTCTGAGCTTTGTTACAGAGCATTTTCCCCTTTCTTTCAGTGTCTCCACTTGAAACAAATGCCATGTGCCCTTTTGTGACATTACTGTCGTCCTAAGGCATTTTTGGGAGATCTGGGTCTGACACAGGTGTTTCTCTTTCCCTTTGAACACTTCCCAGTTGTGTCAAGCTACCAGGCTAATGTAGTACCATTAATACCCTGCAGTCCCTTCCCAGTATTTAGCCATGAATGGCGTATCACATGAGTTTCTTGCTTCCTGTTGAAGCAAGAAGCTGGGAAGAAACACTAGGTGTCAAGAGACACAAAAATTGGTTGTTTTTAGAAAATCCTGAGTGGATAGAATTAGGAGATGAAGCTTTGTAGCCCCCTGCAACCACTGATCACACTTCCTCACATTCCTGCTTGTTGGCTGCAGCAGGAAGCCATGCTGCCTTTCTTGATTGTACAGTAACTTTCTCAATTCCCCACCTTAATTTGTTTCTTACTAAAGCTGTTTGACACCTGTTGTTCTCAGTTTCTCTGAATGGACATTACCCTGTTACCCTGCCAGGTTTACATGGTGATTTTAGAATGTCTCCTTCTGTAGTAACTCCTGAATATAACGATGTTTAATGTCTTCTTTTCTCCTGACTTCCAAATTTGTACCACCTTCTACTTTACAAATCTTCTCCCTCAGTGCCTGAGTATGGGCAAGCAGACATGCAAGCAGATGTGCAAGAAAGTACATTGCTTCTCACTGGCTTCCTAGGTGGGTTCCTAGAGCACTGGTCCCAGTCATTGAGTACTTGTTTGGAGGATTTGTCATGTAACATCAGTGGCTCTGCACACTGTGAGGTTTTCTTTCATTCCCTCCTTCTTTTGTATCTTGATTGCAGGATTGAATGTGCAACTTTAGCCAATTTTGGTTGGAACTGTAGAGGATCAGTGAATCAGAAAATCAAGCTTTTTCCCTCAGTGAGCTTGGTTTTTCTTGTCTCTTGCTTTTCGTAGTGTTTTGTCTAGTCCTAGAAGTAGAACTGTGATAATGAAAAGACTTTTGTCCTCTGGGTGCATCTCACAACCTGTTTACAAACAGGCCCCTGGGTTTCTGAAGGTTAGCCTGTGACCAGCTCTAGTTTGGTGTATGATCTGCAGAAACTATGGGTGTGTAACAGCCCTACCTTAAAAGCTGTAGGGGTTCATACTTGTTGTCATACAACCTTCCAGAAGGTTGTCTGGAAGCCAACCTTCCAAAGTCTGGAAGCCAGACTTCAGTCCCTATTACCTGAGACAGAGCAACCAAACTTACCTGCTTAATACAAGTCTGTAGTAAGGAGAAGGCCATTCTTTGCATTATGGATGGAAGGAAACTGCTTGTTTCTCCATGACCATTGCTTTTCTGGGTTTCTCTTCCCATATATTGGGTTAATTCCACCTTGTCCTACTTCATAATGGTCAGATCTTAAAGAATGCCTGCAGAAATAGCCACTCCAAACCTAAGAGCTCTTGGTTTCTCTTGGAAAACGACTTGCCAGCCTGTAATTCAGATATCATTGCTGGTCTAGGAGGCTGTGCCAAGGAATTTGTAGACATGTAGTTTCTAGAGCTGCAAGTAAAATTTGCTGATAAGCACGTTGTGGTCAAAGCAGCTGGCAGTGATCCGTGATCCAGAAAGTTTGGGAAGTTTGTGCTGTGGTACAGGATGAGCTCATGTCCCAGGTTTACTGTTGGCTCTTCACTGTGACTTTTAAAACTCTTTCAGGCACCTTCACATGCTGTGATGTTTACCTTTGGCAGTGGAGCATTTCTCTGTCAGCAGTGGAGTGCTGTGCTCTAAGCTCCTCTTCATTGCTGTGTTTGCACAGTGACTCAGACCCCTGGCTGATAGAGCCATCTCACAGACCTGATAGAAAGCTGGCCAGCCCTGCAGCCCCAGCAGTGATCCCTAGCAGGCTTGGACCGGGCTCTTTCAGCCCTTCCTGGTGCTTCCAGCTCCCTTGGAGTGGATACGTGCATGCAGGAGTCTCCAAGCCACTGCGCCGCAGTGCAAACAGAAGATGTCTGATCTCCTGGCTGGTGAGCAAGGTCTGATGTCAGGAAGGAGATTCCTGTTGATTCTCAGCAGACAGGCTGCCCAGCAGACAGGCTGCCCTGCAGACAGGCTGCCCTGCAGACAGGCTGCCCTGCGCCCCGTCTCTGTTTCCCAGAAGCAAATGGCCTCTCTGTGATCACTCTCACAAACGCTCTTGCTCACACTATGCAGGCAGGTTACTGCTGTGCCCACAGATGCCTGTTACATATTGCAAGGATGCTCATACCCTCCTGCTCTCTGTGTTCTAGGCTCTCTGTGACCTTTCTTCTCATCTTTCCTTGGTGTGAAGGAAGGGAAGCCATGGCATGCTGAGAGTGGAAGGGAGGGGGAGAGGAGGGAGGTGTTATTACCAAGCCAGTTCCCAGGCTCACTGGGTGTGGATGGGAGGGAGAGAAGGAAGGAGTGATGGGACTTGAGAGCAGCTTATGTCAGAAGTAGTGCTCGGAGCTGTTTTGGCAGCAGCAGCTGTGACGAGGCAGAGCAAGCTGCCAGGCCTCGTTTAACAGTGTGTGGGTTACAGGACATGACTGCACACTCAGAAGTACAGGGAATTGGCTCGTCGTCTTCTAAGTCCAGGTGCTTGTGAGTGTTTGCAGGGGACAGCATTACCTGTGTGAGCACTTTCACCACCAAATGCAGTCAGTCTTGATGCAGTTGCAAGCCTGGGTCACGTGCAGGCTTTTTCTGCTCAAGTAGTCTTGAAGGGGGCCCAGGTGGTGACCCACGTCCTCCCTGCTGCAGCCCCTGGTTTATGCCAGTGAGCCAGGTGCCTCATGCAGGAAATTTTCCTCTAAATGTTTCACTAGCAAGCCAGAAGGATGGGCCACCCTTTGCTGCAGCACCACCTTCCTGGGGCCTCCCAAAAAAGGGCACAATGCAAGAGGAGACACATCCTTTTGCTGCCTTAGGTGCTCCATGGCATGGCCCTGCAGTTGGACAGGCCTTTCTGCCCTCTGCTCGCTGTTGTATTCAGCACACAGGTTTTACACAACAGCACCTTGCACATGCTGCCTGAGGCATAGGTGCTGGAGCCTGTCTGGCAGGGCATCTCTGTCAGCTCAGTGGGAAACCAGAAGTGAAAAACTCACAGGCAGACAAAGGTGATAAATCCTTCACTTCACTTCCTTTCCACGTGTCCCAGAGTCCTGCCACTGTATTCTGTTGCCTCCCAAAGGCCCTGGGGTGTGAGCACGTTATGGACAGGATTAAATTAATTTCATGGTATCTTGGGTATGGCTTAGATGCAAAGACCTACAGTCTATCAGTACCTCTCATCACACTGAGACCAGTCTATGGTGGCACTGGGCAGAAAACTGAACTCAGACCTCCAGAGTGCCAACAAATGTGTTTATCCCAAGACCATCTGTCTCTTGTTTCCCCCTTTTACTCTTCCCCTACTGTGAGTGGGAATGCCATTCCTGCCCCCTGCCAGGGAAGCCTGTTGTTGCCTGCTGACCTTACCTGGCATCATCAGGATTCACCCCTGAACTGTGCCCCTGCTGTGACCGAGATCACTTCCTGCTTCGCCCCCTCCTCACCACAAGAGGCACTGCGACCAGCCTCGCACTGGCAGTTGCTGGCTGGAGAGTGCCAAATTACCCAGTCAGCCTGGCGTTCTCCTTTTGTTGTGCCGGCTTTTAGCTGTGGTGTGGTTTGTGTCTGGCAAAGTGCTGTCGTGTTAGAGGCACTGGGATGCACAATTTCATGGGATCAGTCAAAGCCACACACCAGAGTCAAGCTGACTGCAGCCTTCTGCACCCTTTCTCAGAAATTAAGGTACTGAAAAGCAGGAAGGAGGGAAGTGTGTCTGCTTGACAGAAGCGCAGAGATGGCACACAGGCTCCCCAGCAGCACAGTGCTGCTGGGGCTCCCATGTGGGCTCAGTGCTGCTTTCCCCAAGGGTTCACACCCTCAGGCTCAGCAGAACATTTCTCAGGGGCTGCCTGTGATGAAGGCTCTTGGGAATTAAAACCTTATCGACTGGTGTCTGCTCCTAGGCCAATGTCTTAGTGCAGTGTCTCTTTGCAGTCCGTGTTCAGATCCCCAGGTACTCCTGTTTGTATTTTAAAGCATGACTTGCCAGTTGTTCCTTTACACTCCAAAATGAATGGAAGCTGACGGGCCGTGGGCCTAGAAACAGCTCCTGTGGAAGCTGTCCCTTGTGCCCTGGTCTGCAGCATGCTGCCCCTCTCCCTGCCCTGCTCCTCTGGAGCCAGCACTGCAGCCAGACATCACCTTGGCTGTGCCTCAGAGAGAGGAAGGGAAGCTCCTGTTCTCTCTTGAAAGAGCCTTGGTAATGTTTTGACTAGGAGGGAGTCACTGGCTAACCCTTGTTCCCCTAAATGTCCAAGAGCCACTTCAGTGGGATTTTGAAACTGTTCTGGACTCGCAGCCAGGGCTCAGTTATCACCCCATCGCACCATTCCCCAGGGTTGCTGAGAGGTGTGTGTCTCTTCTCTCCTGAGTTCCTCCTGTTTTGCAAGCAGTACATTTCTTTCATTTCTCATGTTTCTTTTGTCAAGGCACTGCTGTGTCCTTCATCACCTCAGCCAGCCAGGGCAGTCTGAGATGTGAACAGCCTCTTGCTGAGAGGGGAATCAAGCTAGGGAGGAAACAGTCCTGTACCTGGTTTATCAGTATCCCATGTCCTTCCTACTTTCAGATCAGCATCTTTATGACCCACCTGTCCAACTACGGGAATGACCGCCTGGGACTGTACACTTTTGAGAGCCTGGTCAAGTTTGTGCAGTGCTGGACCAACCTTCGCCTGCAGACACTGCCCCCTGTCCAGCTTGCAAAAAAGTACTTTGAAATCTTTCCCCAGGAGAAGAATCCCTTGTGGCAGGTGAGAAGGCAGCTTTACCTGCTCCAACCATATTTAAATGTGGTGAGACTGCTGATCCAGAGCACAGAGGGGTAACGGTTAAAGCTTTCAGGCTTGAGGCTTGAGGCTTGCAGATTGCAAGGTGGAAGGGATGGGGAGTAGGAGCAGTAGGTAGACAGCCACGGTACGGTGTGAGTTTAGGGGCAGAAGTGGCTGTCATAGGTGACTGGGGAGCAGGTCTGCGGGCATTTGGGTAATTAAAGGGCTTATATTGGAACAAGCTGCTGGAAGTGTTAAGTGTGCAGGGAAGAACCCTGTTTGGTGCTGGAGGAGCTTGCAAGCATGTTAATGTGATTAATCTTAAAGTAATTTCACACTGCAGAATTCATGTTCATTAAATAAAAACATGCTTATGCCATTTTATCCCAGTGCAGCAGCTCTCTGCACAGTAATGAGCAGATGAAATTAACTGGAGGTGATAGAGTTGTCTGTCTGCCAGAAGTTCACAGATGCTGAGCTGTACTGTGGTGGTGCCCCAGCCCAGCCTGGCTGCATAGGGCAGGGCCTGCGGTTAACGCTCTCAGAGGGACTTTGGCTCTCATGTCACTTTAGAGCTTTTAAAAACATTCCCCTGTGTTTTCACTTAACTCTTCCTGATGCCTGGCCGTGCAGCAGCGGGGCTCTGAAGTGTTCTTCATGCGCTCAGAGCATTTTCCCGCGAGGACTGGCCTTCCAGCTTTTCCCCCGCTTTCCATTAGCGCCTGTGTTAGTGCCTAATCCCCTCATTCGTGCTGCAGAATCCCTGTGACGATAAGAGGCACAAGGACATCTGGTCCAAAGAGAAAACGTGTGATCGACTCCCCAAGTTCCTCATCGTGGGACCTCAGAAAACTGGTAATGTGAAAACTTTATCTAAAGATAGATCACAGCTCCCTTCCCGTTCCTCCAGAGAGGAGAGCTGGAGGGGCCTGTGTTGTAGGTCTGTATGGCTGCCCTTTGTGGAAGCTGCCAAAGGGCCGCAGAGGACATTTCAGAGAATCTCACATTTGTTCTAACCTAAATCTGGCAAGTCTGTCTGTACTTTGCTTGGCACAGTCCTGATTGGCAGGGAGAAGCCCTACCTGCAGAGCTGTGTTTTGGCTTTTCTGCAGAAGCTTAGAGAAATGGTGACCTTCCTTAGGGTGTCACAAACATAAGCTGGCAGTGGGACTAACACACAGGCTTTGCAAATGTTGTGATGAATGCCCCTGAGCGTTTTTATTGCGACAGATCTGTGTCCCCACCACACGTTCCATGTCACTGCCAGTGGGAGGTAGAGATCCTCTTTTGTCTGACTTCTGTCACCCCCTCTTAACTGCTGTGGCATTGTGGTTGGCAGGGTCCTTGTAGGCTGAAGAGATTTTGTTCAGCCAAAGCCAGGTTTGCAAACCTTGGCTTTCTCTGTAGTGCAGAGAAATGGCAACCTTGGCTATAGAACCTTCGGCACATCTTCCCAAACAGGCAATACTGTCCTGCAGTGCCCAGGCCACCTCCTGTTTGGCAGGTACGGGTTTTGCCACCTGACAGTGTGGCTGTGCCATCAGGTAAAACAAGCATCAGGTAGCCCACAAGATAGCCAACATGAGTGACAGGCTTTTGTGTTAAGGTCACTTAAATCAGCTGCGTGAGCTGACACATAGGATTGAACTGCTGAGTCAAGTCCCAAAGTGCTTGGTGCCACCAGTGCTGTAACGTGCATGAGTTAAGTAGTGTGTTGGTGCAGGGGCTGGTTTTGCAGTATAAAGCCTTTCATTCAGCCAAGCATCATGTGTGGCCCAGGTCCCATTAACTGGTTCCTGTTGCAGGCACAACAGCCGTGCACTTCTTCTTGACCATGCATCCAGCTGTCACCAGTAACTTCCCAAGTCCATCCACCTTTGAGGAGATCCAGTTTTTTAATGGACCCAACTATCATAAAGGAATTGATTGGTAAGAATCCCTGGCGTGTGCTGCTGTGATAAGGTGTGCCTGTGTTGTCTTCTGAGTCTCGCTGTATGTCCACCCCAGCCACCTGAGTAGCTTCTCTGTTCCTGAACATCTGATTCCATCGCTATTGCTCAGCGCGTTCTGTTTCCCTGCTGACCCAACTGCTTCGTCCCTGGAGCAGGACAGGTAGTTTCTGATTTTAGTGACTGTTCACCAGAAGATCTCTAGGCATGATTTAGCTTTAAAATTTCAGAGTCCTTTGTGAATTCAGTGCTGTCATGAGATTTCTTCTCCTTTGACATTCCAAAGATACAGAAATGTGCTTATTAGAAAGTTCTTTGTGGTTTCTGAGTTATGACACATAGGAGGGAGGGGACAACCTCCCTACTCTTGTTCTGGGACCTTTAGACTTGGAGCCGTCGCTGCAGTCCTTGCACTGGCTCCAGTGTCCATGTGTATTCCCTGTGCTCTGCCCGTACAAGAATGCAACTGTGATATTCCTGCCCGGCAGGAAAATGCCAGTGGCACTTGGGCACTACTGTGCCACGTGTTTCCAGGCAGAGAAATCTTAGTTGTTTCTTTCTCAGCACATTAGCTTTAGGGTCGATGGTGGCACTGCACTCCCTGTGTGGCTCTGAGCAACAGCTGTGTGGCAGTAAGGAATCTCCCATGAGAGGTAGGAGACTTTGACTTCTCTGGTCACTTAGCGGACATTGAAAAGATACTAGGAGGTTGTTGGTGCTTGCATGAACCTTGTGTGTCAGGCACCACAGAGCAATTGTACTAGCTGACAGATAGGTGTTTAGCATGGCATTTGAGTTTGTTGTACAATTTTCAGCAGAGACCAGTCTTGCAGTGCTTTACAGCCCCCCATTACCTTCTACCTTACCATTACTCAAATGTCTTAGCTTGTCAGATGAGTAAGGTGGAAACTGTGTGACACAGAGCAGAGCTCTTCACCCCACCTCTGAGCTACAGAGACAAATGACTTAGACCTGGGGAATGCGCTCTTGGCATCACCTCTCTGTATTGTGCTCCACCCCTCCCTCCAAGTCATGTCCCTGCCAGCTCTGCACCCATTTGCCCATTCTTAGTATTGCTGTGGTGGTGCAGTTCTGTGTGCTGGTCTGCTGAAGAGCAAGGGCATCACTGTGTTGTGTGCCATTTCTCTGTTGGGCCACGCTGCTCACCAGTGCCCCATCTGTTTGGCAGGTACATGGAATTCTTTCCCATCCCCTCCAATGCCAGCACAGACTTCATGTTTGAGAAGAGCGCCAATTACTTTGACACAGAGGTAGTACCGAAGCGTGGTGCAGCCCTGCTTCCTCGAGCCAAAATCATTACTGTTCTGATCAACCCTGCTGACCGAGCCTATTCCTGGTACCAGGTAACAACTTCCCTGCACTGCTCAGCGGGTGAGGGACAGAGATGTTCCACTGTGGTGGGGCAGAAAGCCATGGATCCGTTTCCACAGGGGAGATGACGCAGGATGCCTGCAGAGTGTGGACAAAGGCACTAGTGGGGGTTGTGCTGAGTCGGTGGGGTCTGCTTAGAGGTGCTGAAGTCAGAATTGTGTAGTCCTGCTTCTGAATTCAGCTTATGTTTTTCAGCACCAGAGGGCTCACAATGACCCTGTGGCACTCAATTACACCTTCTACCAAGTGATCTCTGCGAAACCCCAGGCCCCTCAGGAACTGCGCAACCTGCAAAGCCGATGCCTGCTCCCTGGCTGGTACTCAACCCACCTAGAGCGCTGGCTCACACACTACCCCTCCGGGCAGGTAGGTTTGGCAGTAGGGGCTCTCCTGGAGCCCCTTGTAGGTTTAGTGGAGAGGAGACCAAGCTATAGCATGTGCATGCATTCTCACCCACGCTGCAACCCCGCCCCCACCCCCCCCCTCATTTTCATTTTACCTTCTGTCTTGTCTTTTGGAACAAAGAGCCACCACTTGCTCCTGTATGAGCTGTTAAAAAAAAAAAAGGCTTGAATTTTGCACTTTATTGAGTTTGTAAAAGTAAGTGAGTGCAGGGAAATACTGTGATCCCCCAGAGAGGTCCCAAAAATTGAGAAGTTCAGCAAGAACAACGATGTTAGCTCTTCCTTCCCTTCATCTTGGCAACCTGCAGTCCAGGGACCCTCTTCAGGCCTGGTAGGTGTTCAGCTACTGGCTGTGGTTTCATTGTTTTAAAGAGGCTCTTGGACTCTGCCGTTTGTTAGTTCCCATGTGTGAAGCCTTGGGCTTTCTGCTGCAGGGAAATTTCACTGCAGAGATGTAAGGATTCTGTGTTTTGTGTAGATATTGCAGAAAGGTCAGTTAATAAACAGAGACCATTTCTATCTCTCAAATCTCAAGAAAGTTAGAAACTGTCTCGTAGATGTGAGTTAGGATGTTTTTTCAAGTTCCTCTCTGCCGCTGGGGGTTATCCTCATGCAGTCTGTAATCCAGCAGAGCCATATAATGCCCATTTACTCTCTTACTCTCTGCCAGAGCAGCGGCCTAAACTGTTCATGAGAGATCTGCCAGGACTAAGAGAGACATGGGAGAACATTCTTCACCTCGCGTCTCCCTGCCTCGTTGTTCCTGGTGGTTACTGCTGAGCTGTGCTGTAGCCAGGCACTCTGCTCTCGTACTTAACAATGGGTGCCCAGACTTCAGCTCGTGGGACTGTGTTGTGCTCTTTGGAGTAGGTGATTATTAGTCTGTTGCTGTCTCTCATAAGCATAGCAGGAGAGTAATCGCAAGTTACAGCATCCTTAGCACATGCAGAAAGAATACGTGAGGTTTCCAGAGATAGCCTGTGAGTCCTGTTACTGCTGGGCCGTAATGCTTAGTAACAGGGGGCATGACCAAAGGCAAATTTATTAAGTAAAGCCCATCATGATCTAGCATACCCTGGGCCATAACGTAACTTCTCTGTCCATGGTGACACATGGGCCACGTCTCCCCTAGAATGAACAGGCCTTGGCAGCCTTTCCTCACAGGCACAAAGGCAGGGGGCACTGCTGGGAGCCAGGCAGCTCATGGTGTCATTCAGCACAGGCTGTTAGAGGCTGAAGTGCCCACTCTCTTTTCAGCTTCTCATTGTGGATGGCCAGGAGCTGAGACACAACCCCGCCTCTGTAATGGACAACATACAGAAGTTCTTGGGCGTTACGCCGCTCTTCAACTACACCCAGGCCCTCAGGTAGGGAAACTGGTTTTGGGTTCTTTCTTAGCCAAGTGCAATACTAATAAGGACTTGACTGGAAGAATACTTCTGCCCACAAGAGCTGCCATGGTTTCAGAGGTATGCCTAACCCTAAAATTAGCTTCAGATAGCATGAGATGCTATGCTGAGACTAGACTCATAGCTTCCTCTTTCCAGAAATGATAGGAAGGAGGGGGGGTCGGCTTTGGCACTGGCATGGAGAAGCATGAGGTTGCTCTCAGCAGTACTTACAGCATTTCCATTTGCTTCTGTGGTTTCAGAAAAGGTGCTGGCATTGTTAGTGCGCCTTATGCTCTGTGTTCTAACCTGTATCTGACAGAGTGTTAGAGGAGGTAAAAAAATGTGTGACAGGCTGCTTGTATCTTCAGCCAGATAGAGATTAGGGACCCATTGCACAGTTTAGAGGTAAAGAGTCTATTATTACAGAAGACATGAACTTGACAGGTGCCCAGAGCTGTCTGAGGAAGTGTTAGCAGAGACGCTGCCTCACTGCTACTAAGTTGAAGGAGGTTACTCAGCCATTACTGTGATCTTGCCCGCGGTGCAGATGAAGGTGACTGTGGCCATATCCCTATCAGTCTTCAGTGGGAACTCTGCAAGCCCACTGAAGATCCTGAATATCGTTCTTTGCAGCTGAAACCTCTGTTGACACATCTTCTCTGCCTCTGCTAGCTGAGTGTAGTGGGTGGTGTGCGTGTTTGTAGGCATACAGCAGTTGCCCTTTCACAGCAAGGAGAGGAGAACCAATTCAGTTGTTTTCCAAGGAGGTGGCACATGGCTCCCCAGGGGACAGCAGCTGTAGAGGAATGTCAGAGGACTTGAAAGCCTTACTTGCCGAGGCACAGGCGGTGATGCTGAGCGCGCTCGTTACAGAAGTGGTGCAGGGTCAAAAAAGAAATTGTATTGGTCAGCTGTATTGGCAGAGGTACTTGCTCAAACCTCAGGCTCACCTTTGGCCAACAGAGGGGACAGGACTGGCCCAGCTGTGGATCCCAGCATCACCTGACACCTGTGTTTTAGCAAGGAGAGAAACACACGCTGGGTCTAAACAGTTGGGGGATTCTCTAACACGTCGCAACTACAGCAAGGAGATTTACAGGAATTTATGTACCCTTAAAACACTGGTTACTATTCTCCTCCCCCAGACAAATACCGTAACATCAGATTACCTCTGAAATGTGTATATAGCTGAGACAGTCACAGTTATAACTCATTTCTTGTCCAAGTAGTCAAGTGCTTAAAAAAGAAAGGAGGCACCAGTGTCACAAATAAGTTAAAAAGCCCCAAACCCGAGTGGTAAAGCTTTGAAATGCCAAATACCTATGTTGTCACTTAGCTGCTGCTGCTAATTGGGTGTGTGGCTGTATCTTTTAAAGAGAAGTGTCCTTTTCAGATTTGATGAAGCAAAAGGATTTTGGTGTCAACTGCTAGATGGAGGAAAGACTAAATGCCTAGGAAAAAGTAAAGGAAGAAAATACCCCGAGATGGATTCCTCGGTGAGTAACTAACTGTCTCAAGCTGTTGGCAGCGAGAGATCTAGAAGCAAACCAGCCTGGATTTCCTTCCTGCCTGTGTCCTAGCTGACCTGTGGAACATGTTGAGGGCACCATTTCCTTTCGCACTAACATGGTCTGTATTCCCCACAGTCACGGCTCTTCCTGAGAGACTTCTACCGGGAGCACAACATTGAGTTATCCAAGCTGATGAACAGACTTGGGCAGCCCCTTCCAACCTGGCTCCGAGAGGAACTGCAGAACTCCAGCTGGAGCTGAGAGGGATTCCCTTGCCCCCAGTGCCATTGGGATGTGTGGTGCTCCAACATGTGCTACGATGCTATCTCTCGTCAAGCCAAAACAACTGGACAGATGCGCAGGAGCAGAGAATGTGCATGTGGAGCCTTTCCCTGCATTAGGAAGGGGAAGGGTTGCTGCCTCTGAGGTTGCCCTGGGGCACGCAGTGCAAATCACATTCTTGAGTATTAATGGTGTGTTATGCTTTGACTTTTACTTACAGGAAGGATCTCAAATGCCAGCCCTGCGTTGAGCAGGGAAAAGACAGCATGGTTAACACTTTGTGTTTAAAACTGCTCTTCTCAGTATATGAAACAGACCCTAGCTGGGGAGGTAACGTGTTACTCCTCTGAGTCCCGAAGTTAAGACTTAAGAGATGAGCTGTTGAGCCCACTGCTGAGGAAAGAGCAGCAGCTTACTAAAAGGGCAATCTAGCTCAGCAAACCCCAGCTTTTATCTTGTAGTCTGTTGGGCCATGGGACGGTACAGGAACATGGTGTTCCTCCCCATGCAGAGTACAGCGGCCATGATTGTTACTTGCAGTGCCACGGTGCATGGCTGTTGGGGACTGCACCTTCCTGGAGACAGGTGTAACAAGACTATTGCCTGCCCTTACCTGCAGCATTGCTGGTGTGATACGGTGTCCAGTGGCTCGGTCAGTGTGGGTGGGGGGAGAAGGCAAAGGTGCGGCTACTGCCACACAGAATTAATCTGTTATCTTGGGGAAAAGCTTGCCATATCTGGCAACAGGCCAAGTCTTTCTCTGCAGGGCCTTCAGCTATTTCAAAAGATTAACCAAGGAGTACTACATCCCCTTAGAGCACTTTGTAGGCGGGGGAGGCGAGGCAGCACTTGGGTATTGTAAAATCTGGCTGATGCAGCTGAAAGCAGACAATTCAATTCCCCATCTCTAATCAGCTCTAAA
>VZTU01016259.1:374212-402446 GCA_013400835.1 Zapornia atra
GCTGGTAGCTAGCACCTGTTTTAATCCCCCCCCACAGTCCAAGGAGAAAAGCAAAACCAGTTAGAAGTAAGTATCCTTCAGGTATAAAGGGAAAGCTTGGGGTTAGAAGTGGTTTCCTGTATCCAGAAGGGGCTGTTGAGTTTACCCCTTCTGCACATAGTCAAGTAAGCACACGTAAGGTGCTTTGCCTCCTCCTGCAGCTGCTGGGTGATTATTCTCAGAGGAAATCCTCCATCGTGGTTGTACATGTTTTCTGTTGCTGAGCCATGGGCTTCTGGAGTCCTGTGGGCCATCGTCCCTCCCTCCTGGGCAGTAGTCCCTGGAGACTGCTGCAGTTCCAGAGAAAGGAGGGGCAGGATCCATATGAACACAGATTATGGAAAACTTCCATACCTGTCACGAGCTCCTTTTCTCCTGTCAGGGGAGAGAAGTTGCTTCAACTAAGCTTTTCCATTGAGCCTTAGGTATTGTGTATTTCTGAATGAATGGTGCATTTACCGCTGTATGTAAATGTATATAGTATGCAATATAGTATTTTATTTCATGTGTCCTTGGAAAGGGTTATTTTGTGCAGCCAAAAAAGGACAGAAAGACTAGAAAACCCTCTCTCACTGCTGTTAAGAGAGAAGAGCCCGACTTCCTGCACTGGATTCATGTATAGCATCATTCACATTGAATGATAATGAGAAATTCTTGGCTCTCGAAGCTGAGCACAAGTGTCTGAATAAAGGCTAGAAGTAGTAGTAAGTGGATTCAATAAATGTACTACTTATTTTTCTTCTTTGTGATGATTTGGAGTGATGTCATGGACCCTAAGCTGGTAGAAGCGTAAAATAACCTGAAAAACAAAGGTGTCTAAATCACATTTGTTACAACAGTGTCCTAAGGCTTCTTCCTCTGCAGGTGCAACTGTGGGGTGCAGAAGCTGGCACAGCACCCAGCCTGTATGTAGAGCCCCCTCCTTCCTTACTGGCAGCGGTTGGGCCATCCCTGCCTGGGCAGCAGTTCCCAGCTGCTGTGTGCAGCCCGAGCGTTGCTGTGCCACTCCTCCCCAGGTGTGTTCCAGCCCCTGTCCTTGGCCAGCAGCAGCCCTGCAGAAATAAGCAGCCTTACAACTGCGACTGTTTAATTGGTATTTTGCTTCCAGTTCAATGTAAGGCTGCCTTACAGCTCTCACTTCACCAAGTACTTCACAATGCAATGCAGCAGCAACAGGCGCAGGAGGGACCCGGGACTAGAGCTACTGATGCTCTATTAAAGTTTCCTGCTCATAAGCCATTACAGGTTGTCACTTACACAACAATTACTTCATGCTTTACCTTGGACTACAGCATGTCTTTGAGGAGATGAACATCATTAAAAAAATCATCAAGGTACCAGGAATAAATGTTGGGAAGGGCTCAATAACTGTCAGTTTACTGGCAGCAGTCCACTCCTGGCAGCAACAGGCAGTGGTGTGTTCTCATTATTTATCCTTTCCCTCCCCATGATTGATTTCTATGCTTTGCTAATTCTTACTGCTTATGCCAAGAGCAAACAAATCACCTGCTGTGGGCAGTTCTAAATGGGGAATGTCTCCTAAGCGACACTCTTACAGTATCAGAAGCCAACAAAAAACTAACAAAAAATATTTTCCAGTGAGCTGCACCAGCTCCTAGATGCTGGCCACACGTTACAGACCCCTGCATTTAATTTTAATAGTGGAACTAAACTTCACCTTACCTCACTGTTTAGTAAAAGAATTTCATAGTGCCAGCAGATCACTTCTAAGCCAAGGAAAACAGTACGCACGGAACAGCACCTGACACATTTTTTTTGTACTGTATTAAAAATCCTTTTTGTTAGGCTGATGCACAGGAACCTGCATTTATAAAGCAGCAGTTGGACCCAGATCTCTGAAAGGTGTGTGAGTGTAACAGAAACAGGAACCAGGTTATGAGAGAACTGGCAAAACAAACACTAGGAATGCTTTTTTCTTTTTTAAAGAAAGCCATCAGAGCATATGTATGTGCATATATATATATATATATATATATATATATATATACATACACATACACCACTCCCCCAACCATCACCCCACCTGGAAAAAACGCTCTGCAACCTGACTATTTCAATCAGGACAATACCTAAAAGTAGGCTCCTTCCTCTTTCTATTAGGTACAGGCAGTACTGGTACTGAGTCTCTGCTACAGGGTAAAGACCTTTTAAGGAAATGGAAGGATTTCTCTGTAGGTGGCAGCATGTATCGACTCCTGTACAGAACAATGTGATCACTGAGCACTGCCATGTTCAGTTGAAGTCAGTGCTGCAAAGGCTCACACTCCTGGCAGAGACCAGCAGCTCTGCAGACACACAAGTCCAGCTGTGTGACTAGTGAGCAACACGCTCAAACTCGGCCTCTTGTTTTTCAGCCCTCACACTCAGTTGGTAAGAGGATCCTTTGATTCTGTGCCAGTTGTCTTGCTGTCGAATTGGTACATGAGAAAAGCCAATGACAAAACTGGACTAAACATAGCAAATTACCTGGAACAGCTGTTCACCCTCCTTGCTGGATCCCGCCTGTCTCCTGCCTGACACAGTGCAGCTGCAAGCACAACACCAAGGCACTGGCAGCTACCCCACACACGAGTGTTTCCAGCAGACTGCCTCAAGCAGTAGGACGTGGATTGAGAGCTGGTGCCTCCTCTCCTCATCAGGGCTTTATCTACACTTTGCTGTTGGTTTTTTCCCCCTTAAAGGCTGGTGGGACAGTTAAAAAAAAAAAAGAAGCTGCTGCCAGCACTGAGTCACTGTTTCTATACCCCAAGGAGCACTGCATGGCTGGGATGGTGCAGTCTGACAGCACACGCCCCTCACAGCTGGGCTTGCCCTGAGCAAAAGCATTAACTAGCCACAGGCTTAAATGGAATCCCCAGCACAGAACTGCCCCAAGTTCCACTTCCAGCTTTCACGGTTAATGCCTTAAGTGCACGTGCCCTCAAAACGGACACAGGAAGCTGGAATAAGACGTTCAAAAGCCACATATGAATTATGTTGGGACGGGGTGCAAAGTGAGGGGATGGTAACATAATAACCCAGGTTCTGTCATACAGCACTTGCTTAAATTCAGGCACAGAAAAAGCAAAAGTGTACAAGTGTCACAGTCACCAGCAAATCCTACCATGGCCTCGTGGCCCAACCTGCCCTTTTATTCTTTTTTTTCAGTTCAGTTTAAAAAGGCAGCAGTAGCAAACTGCAAGCAGAGATTTCTGGCTTGTTCTCTCTCCTCCCAGGTGCATCCTGGAAAATTCTCATTGGTACTCTGCCCTTCTGTTAATGTTTAGGTAAGAAAGACACAGCTCTCCTTACTCATCTAAATTCCAAATTTATGTCCCGTTAGAGCCAACTGACTTATACTGGGACATGGTGACAATCTTCGTGGCTACGGACTTTGCTTATGCTGCTTCCACTGACTCTGGGTTTTGCAAGATTGGCCAGCACACACTAGTGCTGCGCAGCAATAGCTAAGCTAGCTCAAAGTAAGCTGGGAAGCAAAAGCCTGTATTCTGCTCCAAAATCCAACAGTGCTAGGCTTGACAGGAAACAAACCCACACGGAGAATTAAACAGTTCAGGTTCAGCACCCTTCTCCCCCCCACCCCGAGGAGGCTATTTCTGAATGGCTTCTCAGAGAAGTAAAAATACATATCCCAAATAAATACTAATGACAGTAAACACATCTAGACAAAAGCATCTCAGCTAACGCCAGCCATACCTGTTGCTAGGGATGTTGCTTCCTCAGATGACAACTGCACCTTGGCGTGTCTGTAAAGACACTGAAGTCCAAACGCAAATACAGCTCTGCTAACTCATTCCGGGGAAGCGCGTGCAAAGGAAAACTCTGCAAGGAAGACAGTTGGAGGTGAACACGGCCAGAGAAGGAGGAGGGCAGCCAGCCCTCTCAGAGGTTGACATACCTTTATTACCAGAAAAAGGTTGTCTAAACATGAGGTGCATTCCAAGGAATGATGCAAAAATGCCACCATTCCTACCAGCGAGCCAAACATCCCTGTGTCCAGATGCAAGCCTGGCTTGTCTGCTACTAAAACACACTAAAGCCAAGATTTTACCTCTGCCATCCCCGAAAGTGCATGGATCAACAGGTCAGGGTCTAGAAATGCTGCTGGCCCAGGGACAGGGTAAGAATGCACACAGACTAGGGGTAAAGACACTACACAGCCACAGCAGCATCCTGGGGGGGGGTGGAGGCCCTTTTGCCAACCCCCCCCCCCAATTTCACAATATTCCACTACTTCACCTTATTGTCTTATACCCTCTACTTTCTATTTTTGGATATACACCCCACACCCCCTTAGTGTGTGCATATACATATATATATATATATATATAAAGTGAGGCACAGAAGCACTATCTGCTATTATGTGCATGCACTGATCCTTGGCCAGAGCATCAAAGTGCGGCTATGAGCAGTGTCAGACTTCAGCTCACGTACACACAGCACTTCCAGCACAGACTGTGGCTACCTGGGAGCAAGCTCACAGCCATCATGAGGGCCAGTAAGCAGTTCGCCCTGCAACCCTAGCAGGGCAGGGGCAACCAGCCTACAGGTATCTTGCAGCAGACATCAGCCACTTCTCGGTTGGTTTCATTTGCACCTGTACAAATTTGACTTCTCCAACTCCCTAAATCAGCTGTTACTTCCAGAGACCAACAGCTAAAAGAGAAATCACACTTCCTGTGGTCACAATGGGGAAGTAAAACTGGGAAATGCAAGCAAGTGACTGCGAGCAGAGGATGCAGTACCAAGAACTCATTCATCTTACCTTCAAGGAACAGACAGTGAGTCAAGACTTCACCAAATGTGACAATAACTCACTGCAACATCTCACATCACGGAATTTCATCTGCCTTCACACAAGTAGAGGGCCAGTACCTATCCAGACACAAATCTGTAGCTATTAGTGGTCACTAAATTCAGCATTTTTGTGCCCAGCCTGGGCAGAGGTGATCGATAGCCAATACAGAGAACAGCTTCTCAGCTATGTAAAACCACTTCTTCACTGGAAGAGCTCTAAAGCATACAGCTGTTGGGGCAGCTGGCCATTCACTGCAGCCACCTCAAGAGCTGCTGGTCCAGGAACTATTTAATCTTAAATGAAAAAAGCACAAGGGTTAACTGGAAGTCAAAGGAAGATGGCTGTGACCTCTACTCTTGTCTACTCATGTCTGTGACATGTCTCTTGCTGAAATATCTTTCCAGAATTTCTAAACAAGTATTTTTCTCACTCCTGGAATAGTGACTCAATTATTGACTGTTCTGGCTAGTACTTTTTCTACTTCAATAGTACATTAGGGCTTCCAGGGCCACCAGGGCTCATCTTCTCCCTTACAAAGGTTCCCAAAATACCTCAAGAACCTCCCAAGAAGATGGCAAGGAAAAACACCATCTCCTTTCTCACTAGGCCTTCCTGCCCTTGCTCAGACGTACTTCCATGGGATACAGCTCAGGAGCAACAAGAGATTCACAGATGCAGAGGTCCAGGACCGAAAGTAGTGTGTTCTGGCAAAACTGAACAAAGAATTGTGAGTCACCTCCACACAGCTTCCTTCTCTTTCTGCTCACTCTGAGGAGGTCTGGTGGTTGTTGTTTTGTTTGGTTGTTTCTTCCCCAGACAAACGACTAGAAACTTCTGACACTACTGACCTGTGCCTCACACCGCTGAACTGCTTGTTCCATCAATGTCAGCCTGAGGTGAGATTCCCTGGCTCTTCCTCTGGGCTCTGTACCTTCTGGCAGACAGCTCTGCAGGGTCTGTCAGATGGGAGCAGTGCAATCTGTACGAGGACCAGAGTGGTTAAAATAACCAAAGCAAGCCAGCGGGTCCTGCGATGGCTTCTCTCTCGTGGGCTTTATGGGGACTGCACACAACAACAGCAAGCGTGCTTCCAGATAGAGCCCATTCTGACCACATGGTTAGGAGCTCCCCCGGTTTTCCTCACACCAAAGATACCAGTGACAGTCCTCCTGTGCTCCTCATGGGTTTTAATTACAATAGTCTGAAAACTTGCCTGCTCAGGGTCTAAGTGCAGTCACCTAACAGATACCAGAGACAAGGCTCTGCCATTTCATTTCCCTGTTCAGTCACATCTGCTCCTGATCTTTCAACGTTCAGCTTTTTTGGAGCATTTCCCTTCTGCTTCTTTCCTTCTAAAAGATGTTCCCTTCTCTTCCCCAGATCTTCTCCTACAAGCTGTAGAAAGGAAAGGATTAGACTTTAATAAAAAATTACCATTGCCTCCAAACCCAGCTCTGAACACGCACGAACAGCAACCCAGACTTCCCAGGGGTCAGGCTGTGCTCTCCAGACAAATCCAGGAGTTTTGCCCAATAGTGGGCAGCTCACAATCAACATGTAGTTTAGTTTAAAAACCACAGAACTTTAACACATCCTTATGAATATCAGCATTTATAATAAGCATGTAACGAGGCACCTTACGGAGGGATACAAGGGGCTGCAAGGAGACCTTTGGGTAGTTATAACTGCACAATCGGTAGAAGAGGACCCTTAATCACACTCTCTGGCCTGTGCAATATACAAAGTCAAAGCAAAGGAGCCTGTTCATCTGTTTTGCCCTATGCCTATGAGTTTGTTTATTTTCTAAGAGTATCATTGAGAATAACAAACAGGCACACATTTCTAGCTTTCAGAAACAACAATCTCCCCATTGTCATTGGCTGAACCCAAGAAAGAAGCAAAATACATTACTACTAACGAATTGGATTCTTAACATCCACCAATTATCTGGCTTCCAGTTTTAAAAGCCCTGAAATGTATGTGCTTGTACGCTTACAAATTTCCTGGTGTAAGAGTAAAAGCTTTCTGTCCCATTCTGCAATGCTGTCCCTTTTGGATACCTTGCAAATGCCACCAAACACCTCTCTAAACATAGGGAAGCAGACCACTACCCTTCTTTAACAATTACATCAAGGGTAAGCAACTATTGCTTTGCACAATACCTCAGAAATACAAAGCTCCACATTACCGCATGATATCACCCATGTCAAGACCAGAAAAGGAAGAGAGTGGCTGGCACAAGAGCAGGCAGAACATCCCAGGCTTACCAACTCCCCTTGCATCCACCAACGACCCAGTCCACTCGTACCTCAGCCCCTGCAGAGGCCTGTCATTTTCAGAGCAGTACCAGACAAGCAACCTTTGGCTCAAAGCTCTTGTAAACGCTCCAGCCAACTGCCTTGTGCTGGACTGCTGCTCCCCAAGGCAGGACAGCTATCTGCCAGAGATCACGGGAGCTCCCACTGGCACACAGCTGGCCAGCTCCATCAGACTGTCAACATCATAGCAGAGAAGAGAGAGTCAGTCTAAGAAAACGAGTGTTTAATCAGGAAACGAGAAGAGACAAGGGGTAAGAAACTGATTACAGGAGAGTAATACCCAGCCAAAAGAAACACGATTGTACAACTTGGAACGACCAGGATCAAAACATCCTATGAGCCAGCAGTGCCCACTGAGGGACACTCCTGAGGAAGAGCCCAAGCACTTCTGGCAGTCTCCAGGTAGCTCAGCACAGTCATGGACCCCGATTGCTCAAGCTCCAGCCTCTGCCCTCAGCAGCTGCTGCAGACAGCTGCAGAGGTGGCCCTGGCTCTGCTACTCCAGTCTCAGCTTCTCTCATCAGGAGATGCTGAAAGGAATGGAGGATGCACTGACTGTACACAGCAATCCCAGCCTCTCCCAACAGGAGATGGTGTGTGGAGTAAGAGAAGCCCATAAAAAAAAAAAGTTTACATATTTATAAATGCCAAAATAAATATTTAAGACAGAATCCCCCACCCCTCTAACACGTGCGCAAGCACACTGCAAACTGCTCGCAGGACAGCCTCCAGGGGCTCAGGGAAAAAAGCAGTGACTACACCACAGGGCAGCCAGCTCAACTTCCTTCTCGTTTCCTGATGCTTCTGAAGCCTGCAGCCCACTGGGAAGGAGGAGGAGGAGCGAGCAAAGCAGAGCGCCAACACGCAGCAGTGCTGGAGAGGAATGTCATAGTATAAATACATCATATCAGTGGTTTCCAACAGCTAAAAAAAAAAAAGAAAAAAAAGACACCAGAAGGAAGGATGGTGTAAATGGAACTACAACTACGCAGGGCAAAGGGTTGTGTGTCCGTGGAGCTCCAGCAGCTGTCACGGCGAGAAGGTGGTCATTTCCAGAGAGACCCTTTGCCACAGCTCCTTTGTCTGCTTGCTGCGCTTCAGGTTCTGGAGAATATCGTTGAACTGCATCATGCCCATGGGGGTCAGGCAGAAGGCGCTTCTGGCGCTGCGGATGGCGTTCACAAAGTCATCGTAGTCAGCGGGAGTGAGATGGATCATCCGATGATGGATGTACTGGATGGGAACAGGGAAAGAGCCTTAAGTTATGTGCTCACCACCCTCATGCTGGTGACACTAAGAGCTCCCAGGGCAATATGTCACAAGACCCTGTTACCCCACGAGAGGTCCCAAGACTCAGAGGAACGGAGGAGTAAGGCTTACACTGAGTTACTACAATATACCCCTAACGCTCAACACTCACTTCTCTCAGCTTCTCAACTAAGGCCCCAAAACTGCAGGTCCAGCTTCAGAGAAATCTATTTCCATAACGTAGCTCAGGAAAAAAGCTCAAATGAAGAACCTGTCAATTCTCCAAAACAACACGCCTACAGAACCATCCTTTTGGTCATTTATTCAAGAGAAGTAGGTACATGTGGGGCGTCCTGTTTACACTGCCATAAGGGAAACAGGCAGCTCTGATATTCCAGCTGGCTCACCCAAACACACTTGTTTCAGTAAATCCTGAGATCTCTCATCCATACTAGTTACCAGTACCCAAGGTTCCTTCCGCTCTGCATGCACACACAAGCACACACACACACAGAGGCAGTACCTGCAAGGCTGGCAATGGCCTGGCAGCTTGGACAGGCCACACATTACCTGCAGGTAGGCCTGCTGGCACCTCTGCACCAGCTGGTGGAAGGCTGGGGTGCGCAGGTGGTTGTGCACATGGGCAGGGTTGAGCCTCTGTAGAGCTTCCATGATGATCTCCTGTAGCACAAAAGGGCTCAGCACCCCCTTGGCTGCACCGACGCAGAACTGATGCACGTAGTTTACACCTGCACAGGAAGGAGAAGTTGTAACAACAGTGTTAAGCTAAGAGAAGCACAACACACTGGGTACTTCCCAGCAAGAACCTAGATTTGGAGCATCTTCTTCTCAGGGTAGTTTCCAGCAGGCCTGGGAGAGACTCTCTAGCAAACTCATGGGGACAAGAGATTGCCCTGATGTATCCATCAGGTCTGAATAGAGACCAGGTACCACCTCAGGCACTGATATTCCCAGTTCACCTGTCTTTAAAGAGAATACAAAAGAAAACTGAGGTGCAAGGTAACTACAGAGGCAAGGATTACTGCACCTAATCCCATTGCTTCTTGCCTCCCCATCTAGGAAACACCCAGGCACTCCAGCACTTAGGTCTTAGGGAACCTGGAGAGATAGTGAAGCTTCCCCACTGCTGCCTATAACAGAGCTCCCCAGAAAGAGGAGGCATGCCATTAGCCAGACTGCTTGTGGAAGTTGGGTTTTGGTTTTTTGGTTTGCTTTTGTATTGTTTAAGTTCTTACTCCTGATGAAAGAATTAAAAAAAAAATAAAGTGACGAAAAAGATCCAAGAGGAAAGTGGAAATAAAAACAAAAAAAAACCCTAAACAATTGGTGGTTTGAGCACCTATTGCTATAAAAGCTCTTCACAGAAGGTGTAAATATACATAAGAAAGAGGAGTATCTACAAGGTAGCACAAAGGGAAAAGAAAAGGTTGTTGTTACAGAACAGAAGCGATACGAGTTCTGAGCCCTGACCAACACCATGCACTTCATCCAGTTCCTCAAAAATTCAACAGCATGCCTACAGAACCCAGAAATGGGACAACTGCCTGGATGAAAGAGTAGCAAGGATCTTCTGAAACATTCTCATAAATGGGTTCAGATATCAGGCTCACCCAATCTTTGAAGTTTCACTCTTTGGACAGCTTTTTCCCACCATGGTCCAAATCCCAGCAAGTGGAATTCTGCTGAAGTACTGCTCTGAGCCTTACCTAACTTTGCAGCTAACCCAAGGAGCCATTTTACATCCTCCGTGTAGGGTGGGCTGCGGGAGAAGTTGTTGGGATGGTCGTTGTGAGCTCTTCGGCCAAGCATCTCCAGAGCCAGCATCCCTGCGAGAAAGGGGCAGCCAGAGTCAAGCAGCACTTCTGCCCAGACTTAGTCTAGCACTTCACTCACTGCAAAACAACCTGATTGGCTTGCCCTTCATCAGCAGACAATTCCCTAAGGGCAAAGAGTCCAGAGAGAAACAAAAGTCCCATCCTGGAGTCTGTCACCACAGGAAGTGTCTGAAAGAACATCTGGATCTGCTGCTCCAGGCTAGGAAATCTGCAGAATCATCCCACCTCACCAGAGCTGCAAAGGCACACCACTTAGCAGGGTCAAGCAGATGCCCCAAAGGCTGCACTACAAGAGGTGTCATCAAAGCAATACATTTGCTCCAAATTTTGCAGCAGAGAAGCTATCCGCATCCACCTACACAGCTGCAAGACTGCAGGCCAACACTGAGCTGCAGTACTGCCAATCTGCAAATATTGCACTTATTCCACTACAGCTCTTCACACAAACCCTCACATTTAAAGTTTTAACTTTAACAGGTGCTGTGTCTTGATCTTTCAGACCCTCTTCCCCCACTCCCTTCTCTTTTATCCAGCTTTTCATGGTTCACCACGTACCACTGTGATGTTTACATTTGCACCCCTCTCTGGCAAAGTCCTTTCTTCTTTAGCTTTCAACAAAAAAACATCAAGCAATCTCCAAATAGCCTACCTTCCATTTTCTCAGTTTCTTTTTGCTGCCCTGGGCTGAGTTTACTTATCTTAGAAGCTTCCTTTCCCCCCTTGCACTGGGTTGGACCACGACCATGGACAAGTAGCTAACTGCAATCCAAGCTCAATCACAAACCCCGAGACTGATATCCCCATACCCATGGCAGTTCAGGCACAGACCAGTCATTTCCTCATAACCGGTGTGACTGGGAGAAGACTGCTAATGATGTACCCACTCTCCACACAATGTAAGTTCCCTCCATGTCTTCAACAACCTCGCTGGAGAGGCACGGGGCACATCTCTCTGTGCCTCTGAAGACTAAACTGGTGTTACTGAGCTAGAGGTGTGCCTGCGCCATTCATGAGCAGCAGCAGCTGAGCTCAGTTGTTCCACACAGTCACAACTCACAGAACCACATCCTCAGAGCATTTCCCAGACTCCTCTGCATGCACCCGCCGAAAGGCAAGACTTCCCAGCTCTATCCCACTCAGCTTCCTCTTCTACCCTGACGGCTCTCAACAGCAACTGTTCAATCCTCTACTGCTTAGACTCTGTTTTTAGCCTCCACGTAAGATCATGAACCAGCTTTCCCCACGTCGCTAAGGTGTCATCACCCCCAACAGGTGCCGGAGCAGATTGCCAAAGGGTAGGGAAAACCTGCAGCCTTGCCCTGAATCCCTCTCGAGGGGGGCACAGAAACCCACTTGGCTGTCCTTACCAACTCGGTATGCGGAGTGGAGGTAGTGCAGACCCTGGGGGCTCACAGGCTGACTGTGCTGCTCATCCTCGGCAGGAAAGCCCCCTGTAACAAGGGAGTTGGGCTGTGAGGACAGAGTTGTCAAGGAAGCCCCCTGAATCGCTGGGAACGTTGATCCTGCATGGACACTTCCTACTGAAGAGAGCAAAACAGCAGCATTAGGACCCACCACCAGCCTAAAAAAAGGTTTCCTTGGGCCATCAGCTCCCTCACCTCACCGCCCCCTGCCAATATAGTGTTCTGCTCCCCTAAACAGAACAATACAGCAACCAAAACCCATAGACTTAAAATTCAGCAGGCTAGGAAAATCTGTTTTGTTTGCAAGAAGGGCCTGAAAGGGATCAATTACATGGCTGGCTGTCTCTTTTGCAGTATACCATGAACATGCACATCACCCATGTTTTACATGTAAATACATGTGTTGACTCAAAGGTCTTTGCTATTATCTAATAAACAGCTCTGATTCTGATTTCTTGTCCAAGGAATCAAGCATGTGCATGTCTCTACACCTGATGAGAAACTGTTGAGGAAAATCACTGAGCAGGAACACTCTTAAGTCACTAAAAGATCAAGTTCAACATTGTGAGGTTTCTCTACTTGTGCTGTAAGACAGCTGTGACTCCATCCAGCTACCAAGAGTGATGGGTGTTACTGGACACTAGTCTCCAGCCCAACCTTGGAAAGAACAGCCATTGTATAAACTTTAGAGGAGTACAGAAATGATTTCTTACAACTAAGAGTAAAGGCATCAGCTGAGGACTAAGACTGTCACCAAAGGCTCGTCTTCAGATCATAAAGCCTTCAGGACTATTCTATCTGCTTCTGCGGTGGCTTTTTGGCATCAAAATGCAAGATAAAAAAAATAGAAAAGATTCTCTTGATAATGTGGATATGAAGGAGGCCAGCAAAGCTCTTAAGTGTTTTCTCATATACTGGTCATCCAGCACCTGGCGAGTTGGAAAGCACCTATAAGCAAATGTACAAATAGGCAAACATTACAGCCTCTCCAGTGAGGCGTAATAGAGCCTGGGTCAAGCACAACACACCAGTGCAAATCCCCATGGCAACGAGAGCATGTCCACAATTCAGTCAACATCTGCTGTTCCAGCGATGCACACTAAGTGATGGGTCTTCTCCACCACTCTAGCACCAACACAGTATGCAAGCAATCATTCAGACTGCCAAAATATATCCTCTCTACAGAAGTTCCACATTTTGGGCACTGGCTCCTTCCAATCTCTTCAGGCAGGAAGGGCATCTATTAGTGCTACTGTTGCAGAAGTCTGCCTGCTTCCCACACTCTCTATTCATCTGACCCAAAGGAGTCACAAGAGCCTGCTTAAGGTCATCTACGCTTACCTTGCCCAAAGAAAAGGGGGAATAAAGTTCTAATAAGTTAGAGGTCAGAAAGGCCAGGAGGGCTCCAGACACACATTAGTCTGAGAGGCCAAAATAATCTTATACTGGAAATTCAGCTAAACAGAAATTATAGCACCACTAGCTGAATCAGGTCCCATTATGAATCCCAGTACCCCCAAGCATGCATATCTTTAGGATGGAGTAGTTTGGTGCAAGAACCCTGGTCCTACCTACGGTCCATGATGAGCAAGACTTGATTGGGGCACAGCTAGGAGGCAGAGTAAATAAGGCGATGCAGCACAGAGCCCAGGGCTGCAACACTTACTCGCTACATTGGAAGACAGTGACAGTCCTGTCTCGCTGTGATAGGGATGCACCGCGATCTGTGTCATGGACGGGACTGGCACACCGGGGAATGACACTGCTGTAGCTGCCAATGACGGTGTTGTTACTGAATAAGGATACTGTGCTCCTATGAATGCTGGATGGACACTCTAAAACAGAACATAAATAAGTCATGTTTACTTTATCTAACCCTTTAGAAGTAGTCCAAAACATGATGTACCCACACAAACCCCAGAGCATGGGAAATCCAATCGGACCAGAGAGGAGGAAACACAGTAAGCAGCAGCACAGAAACTACCTTGGATGACATGACCATTACATCTGCTTGCTTCTCCTCCTTTTAAATTTAATCAGTTTGCCGAAAACCACCCCAAGAACTTTCAAAAATAGGCAGAGGTTTTCCCTCTGTAGTCTCTACCCAGTGGGCAAGCTCTCAAGACAAGAAGCTCTCTGTCCAGTGCCTTCTGAGAAACTACAGAGCAATAGAAATGAAAAACTACTTGAGACTTTAGATGCACCCACAGAAGGCTCCTGCTAATGCAAAAGCAGGGTTGGGTCAAAGTATCACAAATCGGCAAGTGAAAGCAGAAGCTAGATCTCAAGCCACAGGACATCTGAGCCCCACGCTCCCCCCAACAGACGAACTCCCTCTGGAAGCAGCCACACAAAGTCACCATAAATGAACAAGTCACAGGTAAAACTCACCTGTGGGTACGCTGAGCCAGGCACCGGGAAGACAGCTGGGCGCGGCATGTGCTGGATAGTGTGTCCAATATACTGGGGATTACAGGGGATGTGAGTCTGAAGGGTGGTGTAGGGGTGGAGGCCCTGCGTGTGTGTATGTGCCATTGCCGGCCCCGCCATTGTGTGCTGCTGGTACATGGTTGAGCCCACAGAGATCACCGGCATGACCGTTGCTGCCGCGGTTACTGCAGCTGCCACTGTTACGGTGGTTGGCTCAGAAGTCACACGGTTGTCTGTCAACCCACGTGCCGCCTCAGACGCAGCCCGAGCACCACTGGCACTGCAGCCAGTGGCACCTTCTCTCTGGGCTGGGGTTCCACCAACAGTCTGTTCATAAAGCCAGTACCACTGGTGAGCTACTTCAAAAAGAACTTCTGGGTAAACACCACCTCCTTTGGCTGCCTCTTCTACTGCCATACAGGCCTTTTCCAGCATCAGATTGTCCTGGGGCAAGTGAAACAAAAGCAAAAGTGAAGAATGCAAAACCAGAAACACAAGAAAGTAAAACTACATCAGGAGAAAAGTGTAAGGCGTTCTAAAAATGGCTGATGATATGGGAAGCAGAGAGATGACAACTATGCAGCAGAATAATAGAAGCTATTAGACAAGAGAAAACCACAGAACTGGGCTTAAGGCTGTCCAGTAGCAGAGGAGCCAATCCCACAGGTAACAGTACATCCCTGATGCTGTAAATCAGGTTGCACTAGCCAGCCCCCGTGTGATGCTCACCTGCTCCTTACACTGCACCAGAGCCCTCTGGATTTCATTTGGGTTCAGGGCATGTGCATGGGGCAGGCAGCTGAGTGCCAGTTCAGCAGCTGCCCGCACCATGTTGGAGTCTCTGGCCCGTGAAGCTCTGTCTGCCAATGATGCCACTTCTGGGGGAGTCAAATGCCCGTCCCAACACTCCACCAAGATGTTCAAGGCTGCACTACCGATCTCCATGGCCTGCCCTAAGAGTAAAAGAGAAGACTCTCACACCACTGTATGCCCAGCACAGTTCCGGTCAGCCTTCCCTCAATAGGAGATGCACTCCTCACTCCCTTCAGGAGCAGCAACAGAGCCCAGTTGTTCCCCTTAAGCATCAAGTCAAATTTAGGCTTTCTCCCAAAACACAGCACAAGCAAGAGCCCTCAATAAACATGCGGTGGGTGAGGGTACCATTATCAAAGTTAAGCTAAAGATGCACTTGAGACAGTGAAAGCTACTTGTTATAGCTGATTTTAGTACCCACAAACCATGGCCTGGTCTCTTGCTCTATTTCTATCATGTCAGGAAAACATGAATCTTCAAGGGTGTGTTTTCTGGGATCTCAAAGCCACATGGACAGAAAGCAGTTAGTAGGTCTGGCTACAAACAGGAGGAGGAAAGCAAAATGCTGAACACAGCCAAAAAGCATGTTCAAAATTGACAAACATCTGTCTCTTCAGCAGACCCCCAAAGGAGAAGACCAGTCTCTGTGTGAGAAGTGGTCCATGGGTCTGAAGACTGAAGCATGTTGCAGTACAAACAAAAGGAAACAGGTCACAAGAACCGCCCTGGCCAAAACAAGCACCATCGTGTAAGAATCAGTGGTGATCACCTTGTACTGCCAGCTGTGCTAGCAGCTTACATAGTTATCACAGCATATCAGCAGCACCATTTTTGGGCATAAGCTTGTCTCCCTCCCCTCCTTCCTGCCCAAAAGCTAGCTCCCCTGTAAAGGTTTGCTGTAACCTGTGATCCAAGAGACATGGGAGGAGTAAGTTCGAGAGAGCCAGTTGGGAGACACGAAGTTGTGCAGTCCTAGTGCATACAGCCCAATCTCGAAGGCGCAGAGGTGAAGGTTGCGGTGTGGTCCCTGGTGCCCACCACTAGAGGAAGGATGGGTGAAGATGGAGGTACTGCTGTTTCCACCTGCTTTGATAAGGACTGTCTTGGCCAATTCAAAGTAGAAGTGAGCAGCTGCCTCTGAGGGCTGGTTTGGGACGTGAGGAGCATGGCTCTCCAGCCGCCTCCCTTTATACCTAGAAGAAAAAGATAGAGGAACCTTTCAGACAGCAACAAGTACATTGGCTGGAGTGCAGGGTTCCCATCTTTAGGATCCAGAAGAAACAAAGCAAACGATCCAAGGAAGTACTTCCTGACACATATGTGCTAGTTCCCTTACATCAGACCTCGAGGTTGCCTCTGTGCATTGGTATTATTCATTACCTGCCAACTTCCACAGTCTTTGCACGGGCTCCCCCACTGGCTCTTCTACTGCCACTGGAAGAAGACGATCCCAGTGAATCACTGGAAGAGCTGCTGATGCTGTCACTGTCCTGTCCTCTGCCCCAGGATGTTGTTGCCCATCCCCCACGTAGTGGACGCCGGCTGAGCGTTGGGGAACTGTCAGAGGTGGTTTCAGGAGCGCTGCTGTCAATACTAGCCATGCCTAGAACACCAGAACCCACACAGGAATGTCACCAGGGTTGGTAAATGTAATGTGTAAATGTATGGCCTACAATCCCAACCAAGATCAGTAGTGTCAGTGGCGGTCAGCCTTACAGCTGCATTCAACTTGGCAAATTACAAGAGATTAATCAGTTTGGCCAGTATCAGTAGTATTAGTCAGTATCGGTGTAATTCTGCAGTTGTCAGATTAAAAAGCTGAAGAGTCCAAGAACAATGTACCTTTATTTCCCTCTTTACACCACCCCAGTTCCTCAATCACTCTGCCAAGCTTTGTGGCAGAATATAACAACAAAAAGCAAAAACACCTACAAAGCCAAACTCCAAAGCCTGCATGAGTATGAAGAAAACCCTTCTGGTATATGCTGCACCATCTACATAAAGGTTCTTCACATCCTCAGCCTCTCACTTATATCCTTCCCAAGAGAAGAGTAAAGCAGCAGCTCCTCTCAATTTGTTTCTAGACCCAGGAGCACAGTCCAGCCATCATTCAGCTCCAGCTATCTAATCCATCATCCAGAACATATCTAATATGAGAAAGGTACGGTAACTTGCCATACAGAAGGGGTCAGGAAAACTGTGGAGTAAGACTTGCTTCTCTATGTCAAATACCTCAGAGACAATCAACTGCTGCTGTAGTAAAGGAAAGGCTGACAAGCAGAATGAAACAGCCAGGGAATTGCTGAAACCCCAACACGCTGCCTATCACAGCACTAGATGCTGTATGAACTAGTCAGTTCCTACCTGTGTGTTTCTTCTTCTGCCTGACAGGTGAACCCCAGCATCTCCCATTGTATCCACCTCGGTTTCCAAGGGCCAGACGACTGGGGACCTTTCCCTCTTGTTTCAAGACAGTGGCCTCCGCAGCTGGCTCACAGGGAGACCTCTGAGCGCTCTCTGCATAAACAGGACAGTGACAGGATAAACATTAGGATTTTTTTCTGTATCTCTAAAACCAGATGTGGCCATCTAAAAGATCTAAACATCAGAAGATGCAGGATTTTAACAAAATGAGTGGTATTTATAAGCAGAATTTATCGTAGTTTTCTTTTAGTATTAAGAGTATCAGTCAATACCAGGCCAAGAACATTTCACCCTAACAACTCAAGATTTGGAAAATCTGCTGCAACTACAGAAAAATTTTAGAATAAAAATGCTCCAGCAATTCTAGTTGCAGTCATCCTGAGCTAGTATTGATTTCTTTGGGAAGAGCTGAGAGAGCATCTGCTTTCCACCAAATGCTGCTGAATGTGAAGTTTGCCACCAAAGTTGGGGCTTCAAGAAAAACACATCAATTTCTAATGCCCTTTAGCAACCTTAGTTCTTGCATAAAGGTACCTCAGTGTGTAACATTTTTGAAATCCTGCACCTCTGTGATACAAACCTAAAAGATGGGGTCACAGTAGCTTTATGTTAACTGGTTATACAACTGGCTCAAGATAAGAAAACCTGAAAATTAGTGCAAATCTCTATGCAACAAGTATGTGTGCAGAAATGGATCCAGCCAAACAGACAACAGGGGAATGACATTCTAGTAACCATCAAGCAGCCAGATGGTAAAATAATCATTCTATTCCCAAAACAGAGAAAAACATACTGTTCCAGTTCTGTACTGACAGCAGAAGGGTTTCAGTACAGTCCTTACAAAGAGTTCCTCTTACCCTGTGCACTCTTCTCCACAAAGGTCTCAGGACTGCTCTGGACTGCAGTGCTTACAGCAGCTTGCTGGGTGACAGAAGTCCCTGGAAGTTGCTGGATAGCTGCAGTGGACTGGGCAGCATGTTTGGAAGGAGATTTTTGATTTGCTACTGTAGGCTTGCTGGATGAGTAGAAGGAACTCAGAGTCTGTGGTTTATGAGTTTGACTCTCTCTGTCCAGGAGTTTGTCTAAAATCTTTAACAGCAAGGGGAACAAAAAAAACCAAAAAAGCTTAGCAGAAGGGTAAGAGAACAGGCATTAGACTAAGACACTGAGGGGAAGCACCAAATCGGCTTCCTGGTGGACAATAAATTTCATTTGTTGGAGAAAAAAGGAAAATGCTTATTCTCTAGAATAGAGTGCTTTCCTGCACTGAAGATCAGTATTGCACAGTTGAGAGCCATTACTGCTTTACTGAGAAGCAGATTCATTCCTACTCAAGTAGCATCCCTGTTTTCTCTTCAAACAGCCACAGGCTTTACTTGAAAAGCACCCAGCACTCTCAATAAAGCAATTCTGGTACATCAAGGACTGAAAGGAAAACTCTATATTTAGTTCTGCCAGCCATTAGATGTTGTTTAAATCACCAACATTCTGTGCTCACGATTCAAAAAATCCTGTCATACCATTACTGAGAAACCAGTAAAGCCACTAGAGAAACTGCCTTCTACTGGCCTGCAACAACACTTTGTCTTTGTTACATAACTGGGAAACAATGCATGGCCACATTTCATGGGTTTGTCCATTGCTACCCTTCTCCACATGAAATGAACACCATGAGTGTGACAGCATTTATTTTCAGACGACAGTGTCCCCATTATTCCCTTGAGAAGAGTTCAGCAAAAGTGCTTTTCCGTTAGGAGATGGAAAGACACTAGTAACATTCTTGCTGGATAGAAGATTTTCTGAATATAAAAGATTAATAAAACCCTTCCTAAAGCTTCAGCAGTTTTTTAATAATTTTTTTCCTCCTTTAGGGTGGAGGGGCAGAGTTTTACTATCTGTCTTTCATGGGAAATTAAGGCACAGGTGGACTCCCTAGTATATCAAAGAGGTGAGAGGTTAAGAAACAAAGGCTTTACTAGTTCCACTGTTCTCCAAGCCAAGATCCCTGCAGAAAAACACAATCAATCCCCAGTACACACACACAGTGTACACTGAAAACCCCATGGACAATGGACTTGTTTTACTGGTAAGCAAAAGCATCAAAAGCAGTGAGAACCCATCTCCTGACTGGACTTTAAGAAACCTGTGGAAAGAGTGCCTCTTCCAGGGAAATGCAAACTGGGTGGCCAGATTTTGCATCAGTGGAAGAATATAAATACCACAACATAGCTTGTAAATCATCAGAACATGACATGCAATTCATGCTCACTGGCAAATCTATCAAATCCATCAAAACCTAAATATGGTTTGCTCTGCCTCTCCCTCTCCCCTTTTAAAGGTGAACTCACCTTCTTCAGCTTAGACTGATCATCCTTGTAAGTAATCATCAGGGCTAGTGCCAGATCCCCTTTCTCCCTTCGGGTGCCTTCACACAGCAGAGGATGTTCTGCTTCACTGACAGTTGTTTTCATGCCTGCAGGGGATACAGAGACAAGTGAGCCTATGGGACTACACTACATCCTGAGCACTATCTATACTTCACACTAGTTCATTCACCTCACTGTCACAGGGAAAGGAAGGGTTATTTTTCCCTTTCTGTTAACTTCAAAGATAGGTCATGAATAAACAGGAGCCGCTGTCTGCCCCCGGAATACTAAGCTTGCTACAGTGGTCAGAACAACCAGATCCTAACATGCCACACAAGAGAGTCCAGGCAAATCCACAGCTCAGTCTTGAAACAAACTTTTCCAGTTTTGTAGATGCTACAAGCCAGCATTCCCACACCATAAGGAACTCATCTTCTTCCTTTTGAGAGATGAGGCAACAGAGGATGGGCCTTGTTTAATGCATTCTATTCCTTTTTGCACACCGTTTTACATTGGGCATACAGTATTGTTAACATAGCATATATTATCACTGCTTTGCTCCTGAAGCTGGTAAATAAGCAAGAATCCAGTGTTATGACAAGATCCTGAATGACATGATAATGCTTGAGAGGACTTACTAGTCTTACACTATCACTAACCTCTTCAGAAATTACTGCCTTTTGTTCTCTAGAACGTCCCTCCCCATTAAAGCCCAGGCAACACATCTTCCACAACAAAAGAGCAAAAAGAAAGCTAAAACTCACTTTATTACATTAAGCATTCAGTTCCTGTCCTGTATCCCACTTCCATTTTTCACAGTTCAACCCTGGTTTGCTGGTTTTGGCTGGGATAGAGTCAGTTTTCTTCATAGTATCTAGTATGGGCTATGGTTTGGCTGTGTGTGGAAAACAGTGTCGATATTGTTGAGCACTGCTTACACAGAGCCAAGGCCTTTTCTGCTTCTCACCCCAGCCCACCAGCAAGTAGGCTGGGGGTGCACAAGGACTTAGGAGGGGACACAGTCAGGACAGCTGACCCCAACAGACCAAAAGGACATCCCACACCATATAGTATCATGCTCAGCATATAGAGTTAGTGGAAGAAGAAAGAAGGGAGGCATGTTTAGAGTGCTGGCGTTTGTCTCCCCAAGTATGGAGCCCTGCTTTCCTGAAGATGGCTGAACACCTGCCTGCCCATGGGAAGTGGGGAATTAATTTCTTGTTTTGCTTTGCTTGCATGCAGCTTCTGCTTTGCCTTTTAAACTGGCACTATCTCAACCCACGGATTTTCACACTCTTATTTTCCTATTTCTCACCCTATCCCATGGTGGGGGGGAGCAAATGAATGGCTGTGTGGTGCTTACATGTCAACTGGGGTGAAAACACAACACCTGGCATGCAGAATGCTTCTGCATCTGGTTCTGACAAACCCTGAAAAAGCTTTCATTTCTGCGCCAAACTGGAACGAACTACTGACTCTCAACATACAAATGAGACAGGATACAGAACATGGATATAGAAAGACTTTTCTTGTAAAAGATTCTTACCAAGAGCAGCAACAGCTGCCTCAAAACCAAGCTCTTCATCTCCAGGCATTTCATTATTCCAATTACGGCTTGGTGGTCTAGAGCCTGTAGGAGAAACCACTGAAAGAAGACAACAGAATTAGTGTTCAGCTTTCAAAACTGGAACCTTAAGGCAAAAGCCATTTCTGAGAACTTTCTGATCTGCAAAGCTTCTTGTGATCCTGTGATCCTATTTCTAGCCTTGTACCAGTTTCAAGACCATAGCACTGTCTGGTGGTTTTTTCCTCCCTCGCCTTTTTCTCTCCAAAACCAGAAGGCTCCAAGCCAGGCAGGTATACTGCTAAATCAGTCTTCTAATCCCAGGTTGTTGAGAAAGAACACGACTCTAGATTTATATTAGCTTCCACTGAATATAACCAGCATGAGTAGAAAAGTCAGTCATTTATAACTACTCTACAAACACACAGAGAGTACTGAAATGTAGTTAAGTTTCTAGTTGTTTTCAAATGCAAGGAGAAGACGAGGGTTCCACTGCTGCATGAAGTACCTCTAAAGCGACATGGAGAGAAACGCAAGCAACACGGTGTGAAGAATCAACATTAGGTTGTTCTTATGCAGGATACAGTTTTCTCTTTGACAACCCCTCACAACCTGGCATCTCGAACACACCCTTCACACACTCAAGCCAATGCAGACAGTACCTGGAGTGCACAGGACATCAAATATAAAGCTAGCCAACATCAGAGGCAGGACAGGACGGTAATCACAGAGTGTCCCTTCTCGCAGTTCTTCAGCTCTTCCTCGAATAGTGTTCATCTCATTAGTGCCCAAGGGAATCTTCTTCAGGAGGGCTACAATCTCAGACTCCTGATATGCCAGCTTCACCTGGTAGTATCCACAAGGAAGCAGAAGCAGCTGTCATCAGCACAGGCCCTGTGGGCAGTGGGCCATTTTTCCCAGCAACAGGTTTTATTGGATCATTTAAATCATAGCAACTCTTAGCACCCCAGTCACCTTTGCCAGTCTCCACACTGAACATACGATTTTTAATAGAAGACTTGCCTCAGTTATACACACTTTTTTTACTCAAATTGACTCAAATTGTCACTCTTGAGCTACATATGGAAAAAAAAGAACACATCAGCTTTCATAAGAACACCGGGAGAAACATTTGACCGGATAAAACAGTGGAAAGGGCAATTGCTCTTAGTTGCAGGAAGAAAGTATGTTATGTTACATGTAACAAGACAACAGAGACTGACTAGCAGAACAGGCATGGGTTCACAGCATATATGCATGCCACAGGATGAAGAGGTTACATTTCACTAGTCTGTGCCATTCCTGCACTCTCTCCATTCCTTACAGGTGAAAGGGATTGTTTTCTTTCAGGTGGCAAGTGACTGCTAATCTCACAATCTTCTAATCAGACCCTAAGTAGTACAGATAATTAGCTAACAATTGTAGTTGGATACCTAGCAACAATACATACTTCCAGGGACTGCACAACCCTGCAGTGAAAAGACAAAGCACAGGGACAAGGTCTTAATTGGACAGTTCTTTTCACTAAGCAGGAAGCCTAATAGTAATAAAGCAGCGTCCAAAAAATATGCCTGCACAGTGCCTATGTTCACTTGCCAACAAATAAGATGTCATCAAGAGCAACAATTTTCAAACATATAACAATGGCACAAATTGGCCCTGAGGAGTAAGTTTCAAACCATTTCACCAATGCAAATATGGACAACTCCATTTACAAATGGCTTTACTTTCCCCAGATTAGCCAAGCAAACTAGAAACATATCAAACTGGAAATGTATTTATGATAAGAAGTAAGCAAGTTGTTCCAATCAAAGTAACATATTCATAAAAGATTTTGTATTCAAACACTTTCAAGCCTACAGCTTCATCTGAAATCAAAGGTCTGTTGGCACAGGTGGCCTGAGCTTCCTACCAATGCAGGTAACACCAGAAGAACTGATATTTCTAATAATTTTTCTAGCATATCAATGTGTGCTAATAGGATGTGCACATAATCCATTTAGTCCAACTGCAGTCAATTCTAAGGAAACACATAAAAGCATAACCAAACTTCAGGGGTTGAGATGGAAACCACATGAGCAAAAGCATTCGAACAGCAGAATGTTGCTTATGGATACTGCTTTTTTGAGATGTTTCATACCTCCAAAGCCTTTGTAGAGGCAGGTGGTCTCTGCAGCTCCAGAGCAAACATTCCTATTTGGAAGGCCAGGTTGTGGTACTCCAGCCGCTCACTCAACACAGTCAGCAAGAAAGCAGCTTTAGACAAGGTGTTGGTTGCCATCCATGTCTGCTTGCTGGTTGATACCTTGTTCTTTTTGCCCTGTTTGAGGAAGAATTTGTCACAGAACACTTGCCTAAACATCTTAAATGAATCTATGTTTTCCCTCCCATCCTTTGCAATAATCAGTAGACAGGAGATAAAATAAAACACATTTACATCTCATTCCCTTTGATGAGGAATCACAAATCCCAGTGGTTACTGATGAATCTAATTACTTCCCCTATCTCACCCCTGCACAACACAGTGGAGGAACTGGCCTGTTGATAAGACGTATGTCTACTATTGGGCCAATGCTGTGCAGGCAGATGTTGCATGCTTGTCCCTCCCACGGGAGCAACAAATACTGCTTAATGCCACCAAAAGTGACTTTCCAGAAGTTTATGCTTATTTCTTCCCGCTCCAAGTCTCCATCCTGAAACAGCAAAACTTCTAACATACCCAGTGGTGCCCATTATGAAACAGGAGACTAAGGTTTTGGAGAGAAACACAAGAAACAGAGAAACACCTGCACAAAGTAGCACAAAAATCAAGAATTCTTATGGCTGCTATATAATCTCATAGCACACAGTAGCAGCTATCTCTTAAACAAAACATCCTTTGAAGCTGGTGTTAAATAGGGTGTTTTGTTCAATTTATTTAAAATAGATTCCTAAAGGAGCTGCAGATTTTAACAGACAAGCCAAGTTTCTGTCTAAAGAATACAGAAAAGTGAAGCAGCTTTGAACTAAACTCAAGTTTATGAAGACTAAGTCCTGCTGAATGGCCACCTTATTTTCTTTCTCCCTTTTATTTACACACACACACTGACCAGGCACATAAAGGACATCCAGAGAAGTTCAGCCTAGAGGAAGCATCAGTGAAGACCTCTGAATTACAACAAATGACAAATGCCTCAGAATGTGTAGTATCCATCCCACATATTCCTTCTAACTTAGCCTCTACCCCCAAAACTAGACATGCTCACTCCCTACCTTAGTTGGTGGCTGCTCCACTTTGAGATCTGGAGGGTTGGCCAGTAAGTCCCTGGCGAGTTCTACAGTTAAACGGCATGCTTCATTACTATATCCATGTGCATACAGGGCCTCTGCACAGGCAAACAGGATCTGCAAGGAAGAACAGATGGTCATATTCAAACCACACTCCCCTAGGCTAGAGCTAGGCTGCTCAAACCACTTGTCACAAAGATTCTGTAAACAATTCACAATTAACTTCAGCACCAGGTTTTCTCAGAGTTCCCCCTGCCTGAACCTTCACCACTATCCCTTTAAGCACTCCCATAAAGTCTTCTCTTCCATGACTAAGCTCCATCCTCCCTCCAAGTGCTATAAGAAATCAGAGAATAACTCAAAAAAAAGGACTAACTATTGCCATGCATCTCCATTCCAGCTGCCTTCTCATATAGGTGCAAGATCCAAATATATTTTGAGGTATTACAGGAACATGACACAGCCTATTTAGATTGCCTCTGGCTTTCCAGAGAATTTCAGTTTACATGGTTGGATTTAAATAGTTCCTGCTGGGCACCTCTTGGTCTTACTTATTTTTAATTTCAGCTCAATTTTGCCATTTCCAAGAGTGGGACTAGGTAAAAAGCACACACTGTTTTGCCTACATTTGTAAATCCTGGAGCGAGAGATGGGAACAACTAAAACTGGGACACACTTGAAGGTAGCACAGAAACAGGGAGTCAAGCCTGTAGGGAACAGAAATGTATGACACCATGTGCATTAAGTCTGAAGATACTGTATGATGCAATGGGTTATGACAGCATTATAATTAAGCACTAGATTTAACAACATACTATGTTATAACAACTAGAAGGTTGGCAAAATGGTGACATATACAATACATAAAACTGCAAAAGTGTTTTGAACTAGATTCAGCTCACCTCCATCCGGTTCTCCTGCTCCAGAGGCTTTATGCCAGCAAATATATCCTGCTCCTCTTCATTTCCCCCTTCAGCTTTGTCATTGTCTTCCTTGGCTACCTCTTGTGGATTCAGATAGTATACCTGGTAGTCGTCTTCCTCTTCTCCATCATCCCCTCCCCCTGCTGCACCATTCTCGCCCACTTCTTCTGGCTTCAGGCTCACACCGCCGTTGTTCTCATCTGCAGAAGGCAGGTCATCATCACCACTACCCATCTCTCCCACAGGATCCTTGGATGATTTCTTAGCCATGGAACTGCTCCTGACACTGGGCTCAGGTCCCTCAGAGAAGTAAACCCCACCATCCTCCTCAAAGGTGTCCCTGTAGCTCCTGCTCAGTGGGCTTTCTGTAAAACTAAAAGTGTTGCTGGCTTCTGCCCCCAGAGCCAAGCTACTGTCATCCAGGCTCATCTCTGCCAAATCTGGTTCCAGAGAGCTGTCTTCACTGCTCATGCGGCGTTTCCCACTCTGTTTACTGGTCAAGCCTTTGCTCACTGGCAACTTTGCTTTGCCCACTGCAGTTTTATACACAGCTTTATCACCTTCTGCTGAAAGTCGTCTCAGAACCCTCTGCGGCGTTTCAGAGACGGCTTTCCGCTTTCCAGTAAGTTCCTTTGGACGAACTGCTGGCTCCTGGGGAGAGGGACGCAGCCTGTCTCCAGGCTGCAGACATGGTCCCCCAGGCTCCTGTCCATGGGTTCTACCAGCTTCGCAGGTAGTTTCTGCACACTGCAACCGGCAGCTCCTCTGCTGGATGGCCTTAACCCAGCAGAACGAGTTCTTCTTGTCAGTGCTGCTATATGTGATCCCAGGAATGGGATAAGCTTCCTCCCAGTTGAAGTAACACGCTTCCACAGCTGGCTTGAACCCTTGGAAGAGCTTCTCCAGTGATTTTTTGTGCTGACCCCTCTTAACATTATCTATGACTTTCAGCTGCCACTGTCTGAGCTGTGAGCAAAGGTCCCTCCGCCTAAGAGAAGTAAGAGGACAGGTTAAAAAACAGACAAAAATGCACCTGCAACAAACTCTCTCTTAACCCACAGAACACCTCCTCCTTTTGGTCAGAAATATCTGTTGAATTAGGCATTAGTAACCAGACAGCCTGAAAAAAGGAAGCGGGTCTATTAACAATCAAGTTCTAGATAGACCAGTGATATAGAAACAAAACGTGAACAGTACCAACATAAAAGCACAATACAGACTGGGAGGTTTAAAATGAAATGCTACCTGCCCTGTTTGCTTATCTGTCCCAAATAAGGTACTAGTGTTGTGAGTGTCAGCAGTCTGAGACCAGTGAGTGCCATGGGGAACTCCTCTTGGAAACATTCATAAACCAGTTTGCATCAGCTGTGAACACCACCAATGAAGACATACACAAGTACAATCTAAACAGCCTACCCAGGGAAGCACAATGCCAGACAAGGCCACCTAACCTACCCCCCAAGCACTTATTACTTTATCCTGATATGCCTACCTAGAGCCCAACAATTTAATTTAGGCTTTAGCAAGCTGTCCTCGGGAGACCAAACTGTTGCAAGCCACAGGCACAGAGCAAACTAGAAAAAAAAATAATTGATGTTCAAGTAACTCTGAGGAAGAAGCAAGCTGGTAGGGTTATGTAGACTTCAATTACACAGCATTTAGTCCCATGTCCCATATTATCACAGGAAGAAGAAACCGTATCTGTGTTTCCCAACTCCAAATCTCAGTAGGGCCTCAGCATATGAGCAAGATCGTCTAAATCACACACATTTGGGTGATCTAATTCCAGAAGAGAAAAAGACATTTCTAGATACTGCACCAAGTGTTTCAATCAACTGTGATATTGTTTCTGCCACAGATTTCAGAGATCTAAAGTACAAACCCAGCATTTCTGTCTTCTCAGATTTGCAAAATAACAATAAAATCAAATCAAGACAAGGTGACACAATTTAGGTCCAAAGGGTGATAGGACAAAAGGGGCTGAACAAAACAGAGTGGTTCTATTTGTTCACTGAAGAAATTAATTAGCAAGGGAGCAAACTAGTAGGGCTTAATCAAGAAGAGGATTTTCAGAAGGAAAAAGAAGGGGGAGCTACTCAGGGAAGGTAACATGAGGATGAGAGCCTGCAGTGAATTAGGAATGAGGTAGCAAGTCTTCGTATGATTCATGGGAAAGAATAGCAAGGATGGGTAGAAGAGGGTTCTTCTTGGTGACTACTCAAACACCAAGAGAAGAGGTAACCAAGCTCAACCAATTACACATGAGCTCAAGTAGGAGATATGAAGACATTTGAACTGTGCCAAGTAACTCAAATGTGAATAGACACAGCTCAACTTCATACTTTATTAGAAGCCAAAACCTTTTATGATTTTTCTATGTGATCTGATTGATGTTTGTGTTTAAGTCTCATTCCCAGTTTCCTACAGTTTTTGATTTGTCCATCTCCTATATTTAGCTATTTTATATTGTAAACTTTACAAGACAAACTGCATCCATTTTAGTGTCTCTGACAAACCTTACATAGATAGTGTCCTGGCTTCAGCTAGGAGAGAGGCAATTTTCTTTCTAGCAGTTGGTGTAGTGCTGGGTTTGGGATTTAGGATGAGAGCAGTGCTGACAGCATATGGATGTTTGAGTTATTGCCAACCAGTCAAGGACTTTTTAGCTTTTCATGCTGCCCTGCCAATGAGAAGGCGGGTGGCACCCAGGAAGCTGGAAGGGGACACAGCCAGGAGAGGTGAC
>VZTU01016259.1:402675-441203 GCA_013400835.1 Zapornia atra
GCTCAGCAGCTGGCTGGGGTTAAACCATGACAATAGGGCATTTTATTAATTTTACACAACAATTCACGGAAAGCAAATCCTGTCAGCATGTAATTGTGTTGAAAAATACCATCCTGTTTTCATTTGTTCTGAAAAACTCTCTCACATTAAACAAATTCAGTACATTTTACACACAGCACTTTGTAATAATTTGGTTTTTTACATCTAGTCTACAGTGTCAACCACAGTATCTCCACAGGAGCCCTCAGTACCTCCACTGCTATTCAACTTGTGCTAAATAAAGATGGCAGCGATTTACCAAGGCACAATATAGTTTAGAAGTCTGCAGAAGCTTTAGAATTTTCTCCTCAGACAATTGTAAACACTGACTGAAAATTATACACCAGTGACAGGAAGAGTTTACGCATGCACGTCAGAAAATAAGCTCCCTAAGAGCACAGAAAGCAAGAAACTGCTCATCTTCAAACAGACTACAGTGAATGATCAGGCTAAACAGAAATCCATTAAATACCAAAGAGTTAAATTTAGAAAGCATTTAAATTTATTGGTAGCCAGTGCTATCATTCAAAGAAATGCTCTCCACTGGGACATGGAAATGCAGAATTACACTCATGTAAATGAGAACTCTCAGAAAACAAATCATTCACACTGCACGATGTTGCTGAAAGTGAGCAGCAATAGCAATTAAAGTTTAAAGCAATTATAGTGCTTAAACATTATAGGTTACACAGTACATAGTCCTGAAGGACTAACTGTTGAACAGGTAACAAGATGACACAAACACAAGAAATCTACAGGAAGAAATTCTGGACTGTGCTTGAGTATCACAGAAATAAGAGAGACGCTGCATCTGATTCTGGTGCTCACCTCTGTGGACTAATAGTTGGGTCAAGGACAGCCAGCCTCCAAAGAACCACCATCTCATCACACATACTTGCACAAGCATGAGCAGCTACTTCTGACTGACCATTGCTGCGGCCTGTGTGCCCACTAGCACTGCTGTGTGATGCAGACGTTCGCACGCTATACCACCAGCCGGTTATCTGCAGAAGAAAGAGTTCAGTGCACCTGTGTTGTGGTCAACATCTCACACCCTGCTATCACATATCCTCGTAACTACAAGGAAATGGGACCTGTAGCTAGTACCATGTTGTCATTGACTCCAAAATAACTATGAGCATTAAAGCAGTATTGGTTTGTGAGAAATAAGGGCCTCTCAGAATTTCCCTGGTTAGAAGGCATATGCCCACAGAACGGAACACTCACAGGAGGTTCTCTTACTGAAGACCTTAACACTTGGAAGGGAAAAATGAACAAATGTGCTAAATTAAGCATTTCTTTCCCCTGCTAAAAGCTGAGGTATGTGATAGAGCAATAAAGAAACAAACTGCAGTTTATATTGCAGAGTGAGATCAGTGTCTTGAAGCGTCAAAGGCAACTTTCCCCCCAACGTTATTTTTTAAAATATCAAAACATCAAAAAAAGTATCTTCTAAAAAAATAACATAAGAATCTGAGATCTTACCACACATTTAATTTTTTTATCAGAATGACAGCTCATATGTATTTGGTTTAGGAAAAAGAAAATTAAAATAAATCCCCTTGTCTGGGCAGAAATCAAATCAGTGTGAACAAAATCATTCATATATTCACGTTAAAGGGACTGAGGTATTTTTGGGATACAGTGTTACTGGGTCATCACTAAATCAGCACAAGAGCAAGGTGTAATGTCATCTTAGCATGGAGAAGCATATGCTCAAAATGCATACAGACTGTTAAAAAGAAAAAAAGTATTCAGCCATGGATTGTACAGGCTCATGGAACCAGGCACTGGCTCAGCCTGGCTCGGCAGAATTCCACTTTCCCAGCAAAGCGATTTGAATACCTGCTCATAGTTGAGACACTGGTCAGTCAGAATCTCCAGCAAAGGAGCTGCATTGCTATCCCGTCGCTTAAACATCTCCCGTACAATGGAAAGCAGGTTCCAGATTCCCTCAGGCTCTCGTCCTCGCAGGGGACGTAGGAGACAAGCCCACTCTGCAGCAGCTGGTGGCTCCGTGGAGGAGAGATACATTGAATTCACATCACTGTAGATAAAACAGAAGAGCAGGGATAAGAAAAAAAAATTAAATCAAGCACAGCCATATCAAAATCCTGCATATTCTACATCCAGATGTGCACCTTAAATGAGACAAGCATGCATAGCCTAAAAGAGAGGATGCATAATAACACTGAGCACATCAGTATTGTGCAATTATAGGGTGCCCTACTGAAACAACTTTGGACAAGCTATGCAAAGATACAGCCCAGAAGAGTGACCACAAAACTAAGCTTCCTTTAGTCCACAGCAACACATAAAGGCACAGACTATACAGTGAATGAGCTTACAGGTTACATCAATATCCCACTTACCCTTCAATGGGAAACAGTTTACCTGAAAACGACAGGAGAGGGTCCACAGAATTTATGAAGGGTTTTCTTTATGTTGTCACTCAGAGTAGATTCATCTAAATACCAAGTGCTTTGATCTGATGCAGAGGGTCCAGCAGTGGGATCTTGACAAAAAACAACACCACATTAACAGTCTTCAGGCTTTGAAGATATTTTCCTCCGCATGCACAACCACAGAGACTACAGGGAGCACACAGGCAGTGTTACTCAGTTTATTTTGCCCATGGCAGAAGCCACTATTAAGATCTCAAAATGTTATCATACCACCACCTTAACCACTGACAACACTAAATGGGGAGACATGGCTGGCATGCTGCATGGTAGCACTACAACCAGTGGGACCAGGAGAAATTCAAGGACTATGCCAACAGAAACCTCATGAAGTTCATTGAGGGAAAACGTAAACTTCTGTACCTGGAACACAAAATCCCCATGTGTCAGTACAGAATGAAAACCAAATGACAAAGCAGCTGATAAGATTTGGTGATTGTGGTGGATATCGAGCTGAACACAAACCAATGGAAACCTTTCACTGAGAACACAAATAAAAACAAAACAAAACCAAAAAACCACCCTGCAAACTGGGCAATATCAGGAAAAGCACTGCTAGCAGATTTAAGGAATTTATTTTATCCCTTTCTACGTGGCACAGGTAAAAGTTACACCTGGAACATGGTATCCAGTTTTAGGTCCCCCAAACAAGGAACAACACTGAGAAACCAGAGAAGATATAGTGGAGAATATCAAGATAGTAGGGGGCATGGAGTATGTGACCTTCATGGTGAGACTGAGGAAGCTGGGCTAATTTAATCTAGAAAGAAGGTGAGGAGTGATCATTAACAGATTACAAGTACTTGCAGTCATAAAAACCACACAGACAAACTCTTCTTGGTGGTAGAAGATTATAAAAAAGAAAAAGGGTATTCACATGGGACACTAGGAAAAAATTCCTGACCAAAACAGTAATGCAGAACTAAGATAGGAATCCTCTAACATCTCTGGTAGCCAAGACTTGCCTAAGTTAGCCCAAGCGACAACTAACCCAATCCAGTGTTGCAAGTGGTCCTGTTTCGAATAGGAGGTTGGAGAGGCCCCCTCCAATTAACACTTCCAGGAGTCTACAATTAATACTGACTTAAAAAGAAAAATGTTTTGTTAGAAAGGTGTGTTTCCTAATGCTCCCTTCCTCTGCATATACTCTGAGGCATCCATTATGCTAACAAACGCCTGTTGCTGGGCCATATATAAAAGCATGTACTGGTACTTACCATTTTTACTTGACCTCTACCTGCAATCCCCTCTACATAGCAACAGAGCAGTTGAGAAACTCAAACAATGGAAATATACTCACTTCCTATCTGTGACACAGATTACTGAAATAAGATATATTAAGGTTACCTGGGGCTCCACACACTGTGTTGATGGCAGTAGACTGAGAAGATAACAGCTCATCCAGCAAGCGCTGAGCAGTTGGAAGAATCTGAAAACATTAAGCAAATTTTCAAGATACACATTATTTCTTATCCTGATATACCCAGCCAAAGATCTGCTTGGATTTTCATGACCAAAGCACTCTCATAACTTCAGCAGTATCAAATACGCAGTCATGTTTTCGAAAACAACGACAGAGGGTGCTAAAGATTATACAATAGCAAACCAGCTGGTATACTTTCTCCTCTCCTTTCTCAAAGCAAACCTATACCTAAGGCTTACTTCCTACATCTACACCCTATGAAGTAAACAAAAGCATCATACATTATTAATTCCCTTATTATTTTTTGAGGAGTAGAAGCCCACAGAGAACGATACTGAGAGATGTGCAAGTGACCACAGTCAAGGTCACTATATTCCTACACTTGTTCTTTATTTCTTGTTCCTAAACAATTTCTCTAAAACCCAAGCTAATGGGAACAGAGGAGCAAACTATAAATTACATCTATACATAAATTTTGGGGCAGATATTAGCCTATTTACCATCCAGTTAGCAAAGAAAACATATACACACATATAAGAACTCAAACTCAATAGTAAACTAATGCAATTTCAGCACCAAACTAACACAAGCATAACTGATGGACAGTTCAGAGCATAAGCAGAGAAGGCTCACACCTGACTGCAAAATCCTAAGGTACACTCTTCATGTGCTGCTTTTGAAAGAAAAATGCAGATAAGAAAATGTTTTTTCATAAACTAAGCCTGGGCTGAAACTAGTTCCATGGAGGCTTTTGCATGGATGCTTACAACAGGCTAAGCAAATAGGATTTAAATGACTTGCAACAGAACATCTAATATCCCCTCACCTCTCTCCACACAACAGCTGAGGTTAAAGATCACACTGTGAAGCAAGGCACATTCAGTACACCTATATTTGCAAATAATACAGTCCCATCTCAAACAGATGGAAGAAAAACACTGCCTCAGAAGGTTATTTTTTTTGCATTTGAGTCACCAGAAGAAACAAACTTAGTATTAGGCTATTCTTGTACCTCTTTCCATTACTACATATAAGTGACCATGAAGCAGACAACGTCTCAGGTCTAGGTGATGTCACACCTTAAGGCTGAAGTATCAGGGACCTGCTTTGTCTGTTATGTAATACAGCAAGAATCACACACTACTGGTGCTGAACTCCCAGCAACAAAAAGCACAGTAATACTGTATCATTTTCATATTATATAATTCCTCTATTTCCTCTTACAAGAAGATTAGTATTTCTATAGGAAGTTTAGAGGACGTTTTAGCAACAGAGTATGATAGTGCCCCAAGCAAAGCATCACAATATGAATTGTACTATGTGCATGCACTTCTGAAATGTGACAGGTATCTATGCAGGTCCATTTCTCAGCCTCCTTTGCTTGAATGAGCACAAAAAAACCTGCCAAGGCCTTACGTTTTTAAAGCAAACATTTCACAATCATTAGGTATTCTGTATGTTGTGCAAGCATTTTAGGCAGATGATATAAATGACCTGACCTTGAATGACATACGTATTCAACAATACGAGGGCAGATTTTGCCTTTAACAAAATTCTGTGTCTATTGCTTTCCATAACCCAAATGATTGCTATGAATCACCAAGCTACACAGGGGGAAGTCAAAAGGTCACCAATTAAGTGCATTGTAAAGCACACACCTAAGCCACACAGAACACATCCCTTGGGTAATCTTCTCCACTTAACTAACCAAGTACACCAAATAGAAGCAGTCTGATTTGTTCTGACCTAAGTTTTGCACCACCATGCATCGATTTTGTTGTGTTTGATCTTCCACAACCTAAGCACACATTCATACTGATATGAAAGGCCAACACTCCTCTTTCTCTTCTTAAGACACTTCTAATCTTATACTTGGCAATGGACAATCGTTAAGTAATAAAATGGCGAGCCGGACAAGGGCAAGAGCTGAAAGTCTTCCCAGCGATCACAATCAAACAGCACAACTGGATACCTTGCAAGAAAAGACATTATATTAACTGACCCAGAATAAAGATAACAATTTTTAAAAAGCCGGTCCTATCGATTGTCCCCATTTACCTGCTGTGGAAGTTCACTGATTAGGTACTGAGCAAATTTTTGCAATTGGTCTCTTTGTAGCCGAGACAGGGACTCTGAAACAGGTGCTCGTAAGCATACTGCAGATGCCTGAAGAAAAAAAAGGAAATAAAACCTGCCATTAACCAGTCAGACTTAAGGAAGCTGTGTGCAGCCAATGGATGAAGTGTCCAAACAGTAGCCATGCTGATGCATATCATTTTTGGTCTTGATGGACGGGGGGTTTTTTATTTTCTGTAATTAAGTGGTGTGTTGCAGAGAAAATGTGAATAAGCTGTCTAGGCTTTATGAGTTTCTTTTCAAGGAAACTGCTTTAACAGCTGTGCGTAAGATCTGTTGTTGCTAGCAATTGCACAAATACTGGCAGGGATTTCACAAACAAACCTCTAAAATAGGACATTATTCTTTAAGCTTCTGGCAAACCAACCAGCTCTGCGGGGGGTTGTTTCACAGACTCACAACCACCTCATTTATCTCATTAGAGGTTTTTTCTTCCATCTTATAATCAGCCTCTTTCCATATCTTAGACACACTTAAGATAATAAAGAAAAAAACCAAACCCACCACTACTTCATCAGCCTTTTTCACTCTATAGAATGAAAAAATGCGCAAATGGCACCTACCTAAAATTTAACCTGGAAACAAGCAAGAGCAGTTTGAAAATAAAGATGCTTCTGGCATTGATTTGTCTATATAGAGCAATACACCTTGGTGTCTAACTTGCAAGCGTCAGCAGTCAGTATATGCAAACATGAAAACCATTTACCTATCATTTTTCAGGTAGGAAAAATTATTGGGGGGAAAAAATTACTTTTATACAGGATCCAAATTTTCTGAGTGCAAATAATATAAATGAAAATTTGTTTCCTGTCCTCACTTTCTACACTCACCTTTTAAAACTGGAGCTAACAGTTCAAGAGCAGAACATTTTTTTTTTTTAACAAACTCTCCAGTCCTAAGTTCAGAAAGTAGACCGATATTCCAGAGATTTCACAAGAGTATAAATTTAAGCCTGTTACAATTGTCCATTGTGAAATATTCGTATGTTTCAGCAGGTTATTAGCACTTATTTAAGAATCTGGAGTTGATCATAAGCATGTTAACTATACGATGTCCTGTGACAGCAGAAAATCTTCTGTTCCTTTCAATCATCCAAGCTTAATCCTTCTTTAAGGTGTATTTCTCAGCTTCCAGAAGACTGAGGAAATTAATCTGCATGCAAGGCTGAATTCTCAACTTGTGTATTTCATGTTCGTTCTAGAATTATCACCTGGAGTTTGCTGGGATAAGAAACACCTACTTTTCACTCTATACAAGCCCACACGAAATACAAGCAGTCAAATAAAAACAAACTTAACTGACTGTTTGAAATCTACAAGTCAAAATTACACTTATCTGCCTCAGTATGTGCTACAATGAACTGCTGAACATAAAGACCAACAGTGACCAAAATGATTTTCCTTTTGCACTCTGTGAAGCATCAAGGAACCAGAAGAGCAAGCTTTCAAATTCCGTATTTACAAACACTTAATAAAAGACTAACTATTGCTGATTTTTCACTCCTGGCAGAACTGAAGAAAGCATGAGTAATTATAGCATTTAAATGAGAATCAGGAAGGGGCCAAAAAGGATTCTGTATTTACCCTTAGCAATTTGCACATTATCAAAGGACATTCTGCAGACAATTCACTTTTCAGACTGCAACTGAGTGCACATTTGCACAATCTGTAACCAAAAGGAGTGCCAAGAACAATTTCCCTAAAGAGAGTGCATGTTGCATAAAACTGTAATGAGGAGAGACTCAGAGAAGATGCCCAGGGGAGAGCAGAACTGTATTTAAAGGCCTACATTGTGTATCCGGAAGAGGCAGAGCGCCACAACGTGAGCACACCACTTGGCCCCAGCTCCGCAGGTACAGCTGCACGACGTGATCCTGCATCGGTCAAACATCACCGCCACGTTGTACGCACCTTTGGGTGGCACCATCTGTGGAGGTACCACAGTGGCACTCAGATGGAAACCTGTTAAAATTCAAAGGTCCGAAATTATTCTTCTGGCACTTGGGAGACAGCTTCAGCTAGCACAGAAATTTAGGTATGCATCATTTAAAGAGCATAACAACAACATCTATCCAGGGATGGACACGGTTCTATAGTCTCCAGCACTTGTTTCTTCCCCATTAGCTGTGGCAGAATACCAGCAAAGAGGCATTACATGTTATAAGAGGTTCAAAAATACCAGCTTTTAATAAATTATTCGTATATTTATGCCTATTAATATTTAACAAAGAAAAGCAGAACTGGATAAAGCCATCACTGAAAAGTGTGGTGTTTTGATCATGGGTCAAAGCTAGACTGTGTATATTTTAGGCATGGCTTCCATATTCATTAACTCTGGAAACAGTGCAGAACAGGCTAGGTGACTTCAGAACTATTTCCAAGTTAGTCAACTTTCACAATTTTACAGTAAACTAAAGATAGCAGCACTTACACCTCAACACTTACTTTCACTTTGTGGCTTCAGAAGCTACCTGTTTTTCATAAGTTATGTACCTCCTTGTAATTTTACAAGCCATGTACTCAGAAACAAAAAACCCTTCCTGCATAGACTAAAATCAATGGAAATGGGAAAATTCAGCAATAACACTTGAACAAATCCAGTCCCGTTAATCTATGATCAAATAAATTATGACTCTCAAGTCAGGCAGGATGACAGAGAACGTTCATGAGGCTTGGCATCGTGTAAACTCACATACTGTGCAGATCAGTTGTACGCATAATGCAGCCTGTGCCACAGATAATGGATATCCAGAGGCACACAGTCTATGAGCAGGAAAAGGCCATCAGAAGCATGAATCTTCTACTTGTCTTGAAGGTCCCTATCACCAGTTAATCATCCTCTGCAATGGATATCAGCCTCAGAACCTTTTTCCTAGTCTAAAAATTCAGTTTTAATGAAGCACAGAAAGCACAAGGGTATCAAAGCCATAACAAAAATTTAGTCCAACAATCTCCCCTAAGTGAAAAAAAAATGGCTTGGGACAGATTATTGAAACAGTTTCTTCATCAGCAGCACAGGGAAGTAAATACATTATAGATCTACACTGCTAAGTTTTTATTATGATATTGTGAGGTTGTAATAATGATGGTGTTCATGATTGCATGTGACCTACTAAATCCCATTTAAAACAATGTGCACTATTTCTTCCTCAAAATATAATCCCCGTGCCAATGCAAACATGCCCTTACCTTGCTTAACCTTTATTTCTCCTGTTCACCAGAATTCAAATCCTTTTCCTGAGGTGGGCGATTATTTTGATTAGTACACATAATGCCACCCAAATTCTTCAGCCATTTTAGTAATTGGAACAGAATCAAAACAGAAGGCATTCACTACAAAATTACTGCCCTGCTTACTACTAGCCACAGCTCTAATTTATGTTCCACACTTGGATAATATAACCCAAACAGTGCTGCTGTTTCTATTACACTACAGAAACTAACAGTATACTACTAACAGAAACTGGCAGTTTCTGTTATACTAGCAGCATCCCAGACTAATGCCAAAATGCCCTAATTTTCACATGAGCAAATTAAGCATTTTACATATTGGAATTGTGGCAATTCTGTTTCACTAGGAAAAGGTGGTACTTGGAAGGTGTTATAGAAGCATGGGTCTCAGCCACACACTCTTATCAAGCTCCTAACACGAATTTTTTATTTATACATGAGGACAGTTAACTGATTAAATGCAAAGAGGGAAGAACATTATAAAAAGAGACAAAGAAAATTTAAGGGCTTCAGCATGACAAGCTTCAACTCAACATAGCTTGATGAAGATCTCTACTACTGACACTGCTAGTTCATTTGCACCACTGGTCTTGCTGTACTGAACAACTGTTCATGGGATGGCACAGGAAACCATACCAGGAAAAAAAGTCTGGATTAAATGAATGGTTATTTTTACCAGGAAAAATATCTCAATTCAGTTCATTGTGCAGCTTAGAAAAAAGTCTGAGCCTGCAGGGACTGAAAACATGACTATGAGTGGAACCATTCTGGAGTGCATAGCCCAACACAAGTGTTTAAAGAAATGGTCATCAAATTGTGCATTTTCTAGGGTCAACATGCAACAGGTCTTCTCGGGGGAGAAGACTCCTACTTAAATACAAAGACAAGAATCACATCTGCTGCATACGTGGCCACCTCATGGAGACTCTAAGAATGCTCTTCCCACCCACGCTCTGCTCCCACTACCTGGTAACAGCTTATCTATTCCATGCATAATGGTACATTATGAAAAACTGTCAGCCTGTACTAGCAGCGCTCATTCTGCAAGTAGCCCACCTGAAAAACCTAAGATCTATATCCTACTCTTGGCAAGCTCCACTCCTGTGAGTCCTGAGAACCAGCTGCTCTGAAAGCAATTGCTCTGCCAGGAGTCTTGCCTCCAGCTACCATTCTTCTTAAATGCACTGTGGGCACACAGCAAGCCTGGTGCTCAGGAGCGATCACCAGGAGTGATCTACTTTATCATGCAGTGAAGAATTGGTGGCAGCACACCATACTCTCTGAAAGTCAATTAAGACATATGGCTTGATTAAATCTTAAAGCTGGAAATCATAAAATGTTGTCTAGAGTAGATCCTGTGAAATAGATTGCTTTTTTAGTCCATAACCTATCCTTTTCACTACTCCGCCCCAAAAACTTAGTATTTCAGGAAAATTATCCAAAAGAAATATATGTTTAAAATGAGTAAGTTAAAAGATATATATAAAGACATAAAGTTAAGACACAGATAGTTACAATCCACTTATTAGTATTTCAGGATAGCTAGGTCAATATCTTTTGCATAATACTTATTTTATCATTTAACTCATTTATTGTGAAATTTCAGGTCTGTTTATTCATTTTTCTGAGGTTCTATTAGCATGTGGAAAAACATTACTAAGATTACTCATTTATGTTTAAAACATAATCTTATACTGCAAAGGGAAATGGGACAGGAGAGCACAAAAGAACATTTTAGCTTTGTTCACTGATCGCAGTATCACTGCATCACTACCAGAGCACTGGAACAGGCTGCCCAGAGAGGTTGTGGAGTCTCTGGATTCTCTGGAGACATTCAAAACCCACCTGGACAAGTTCTTGTGTGACCTAATCTAGGTGATCTTGCTCTGGCAGTGATGTTGGACTAGATGAGCTTTCAAGGTCCCTTCCAAACCCTAACATTCTGTGATTCACAGTCCACTGCCCAATCCCCCTTCAAATCAAATCCCTCCTCAAAGGCCACTTCATTTCCCGTGTTTCTCTTCCCATTTGTGAATGTATGAAACTCAAAACTGCAAGCATAGTCCCTAAAATCATTTGGATTAGACAACTGAAATTATAACCACCCCTTCTGTACTGCCCAGCTTCTGCACTGCTACTCATGGAAAAAACCTTTTTTTTAAAATCCCTCCTTTAGGAGGAAACAACATTACTGTTTAAACAAGATTACTTCCTTCCCTTCCACATACATAATCCTCTGTCAAGAAGCCCAGTTGTATGCATACTCAAGAAGTTCCTCTCCTGTGTCGTTCACCACCTTCTCTTTCTCCCTACTCCTCCGCCCCCAAGCACAGGGCTTGCACTAATATTCCTAGCCTTTGTTCATTTACATTGCTCTACATCTCCTTTAGCTTATTACTGAAACAAATTTTAACCACAGCCTTAGCACTGCACATTAATATTCTGCTCTCTCCCGTTGTGAAATCCCAGGAATTACTGAATTTCAGCCAGTTGCACTTCAATTCATTTTTGTCTCTGAAACATTTGTCTTCTTGAAGTTCAGCAGGTGCCTTAGAGGCCTCTTTCAGCATTTCAGTCCTGACATCAGGAGCTTCTGAATGCACTCAAAAGTCAGTTTAGTCCTATTAGGCTGAATTTCATCGATATTCCAAAATTAGTATCTGTTCTTACTGACAACACAATATATCTTATGTATGAGTAAGTACTTCCATTCCTAATAATTCCTGCTATTGTTACCACAGTAGACTACAGACTAGATAAAATCCTTTCAGATGCTTCATCCTACATTCAGATAACAGTTCATCAGTTCTCTCCAATTTGCATATCTCACTGATAATCTTATTCTTTGTTCTCCCCAAACTTTTACAGTATGGGTTCCTCTTATATCCTTTTTGAGGGTCCTTTACCTAAATGTATTCATTCCACTGATCACCAAGAGTTAAGTATTACTGGCACTAGCAACTAAATAGGCTCAGTGAAATATCTATCTCTCATCACAGGAAAATACAGGAACTTTCTTCCTCCTTAACATTATACAGCTTTTTATGTTTTTATTTTTCCTGTTACAGCCAGGCTCAGTTCCCACATGCCAACTAATATTCTAGTTTGGAAGCTTACACTTGCTGAAAAAAACAACACATCTGCATTGGATTTACATGACCCACCCTGACATAAGTGTCTTTATTTCACTTAATGCTTTCCTGTCTAACAGCTATCACTGGAAAAGCTAACCCAATATTCCTTTTTACTTCAAAGGATTTAATGAAAAATCCAGAGTCCAATTCTTTAAGATAAGATTAGCTTGTATAACCATAAAATATAAAAAGAACAAGATAAGCAAGGAAAAGCGATAAAACCCACAGTCCAGCAACAGGAATTTCCTTCTGCCAAAATACTACATGAGTAACTGTGTTATTAATGCAACTCTCTTGCTACAAGAATAATTAAACCTTGCAAACTTCCTCTCTGCCATAGACACACTTCAGGCAAGGTATTCATTTGATCAGACCACTAGAAAACCAAGTTCTCTTTATCAATAAGGAATTAGAGCATTATGGATACAAAGGCATTCCACACATCCTTTTCAAAATACAAAGGATCTAATTTTCAGAGCATTTCTGAGCATTCACTCAGTTTCACTGTTGAGCTGACTGCGGTTGAAATAAACATAGCATTTTCCTCAAGACATTACAAAGAATGTCTGTGGCATGGAGTTTAGTTTAGAACTCCAGGAAAGCTACTCTTCAGATACAGTCATACCGCTGCTGTCCCACTGTAGATATGGTTTCAGGAATCTGACATATCCAGAGATGTGGAGCTGCGAAGTTCTTACCTATCTGGAGAGGGTCCTTCACAGCCCTCACCCGGAACAGCTGCTCCCCTCGCTGGAACTCATCTGCACTGCCATTCGCCAAACATGAGTACAATCTGCAAGAGATACACAAAGCATGTCAAATGTCAGTCTGTTTTTGAGAAACTTCCCATTTCTATCCTCTTGCTCTCTTTGTTGACATGGTTTTTACTATTTTCATCTTGAAGAAGTAGTCCAGCTCTTTTCTGCCATATCTCCATCATGCTTCAACCACAAAAATTGTTAGTTTCTTCCTAACCGAGCTTGTGCGTAGCCACTGGCATTTTTAGGAATTTCAACCTAAGGCTCTGACATAGAAATCCATTCATGGTCCACAATTAAGCTTTTATATACAATATAATATCAATTAAAGGTCCAATGTTAGCATACCACAGTAAAAACTCCTTGTACTTCTAGGCAGTTACCTACATGGCTCACCTGAGGTTTTCACACCTGTGTTCATCAGAGTAATGAACGTGCACAACCACCTGGCTTTCCTTATCTCCCCACAGGTGATCCTACAAATTACATCAGCACTCCTGCCATCACCTCCCCCACCTGATACCAGAATGAGTGCACTTAAGAACTTTCAGGATGATTCTTTCTGAAAGAGCCTAACATCACTACTTTGCAACAAAATCCTGAATACAGTTACACAGGTAATAAATGCTTCAGCAAAAATACTTTGGTGAAAGATCTGAAAGCACAGAGTTTTTGACTATGTACTCATACAGTTTATATGGAAACGTAAGAAATATAGTCATGTGTCTGACTGTATCCACTCTAGGCACTGATGTATTCTGCAAATCTGATTCTCCTACTTATGCCAAAAAGGGCTTGATGTCCCCAGCAATTTCAGAGTCCAGTTAAAGCTCTGTCTCAAGCAACAGATTCAAACTGCAAATACTGCATATGACCACTGTAAGACACTGAGGTGCTGGAGCATGTCCAAAGAAGGGCAACAAAGCTAGGGAAGGGTCTAGAGTCTCATGAGGAGCAGCCGAGGGAACTCTGGTTGTTTAGCCTGGAGAAAAAGATACCTTATTGCTCCCTACAACTACCTCAAAGGACATTGTAATGACTTGTGTGTTGGTTTCTTCTCCCAAGCAACAACTGATGGAACATGAGGAAATGTCCTCAAGTTGCACCAGGAGAGATTCAGATTGAACATTAGTAAAAATTTATTCACAAAAAGGTTTGTCAATCATTGAAACTGGATGCCCAGGGAAGTGGCTGAGTCACCATCCCTGGAGCTATTTATAAGACATGTAGATGCGGTGCTCAGGGACAGGGTTCAGTGGCGGGCTTGGCAGTATTAGGTTTACAGTTGGGCTTGGAAATCTTAAGGGTCTTTTCCAACTAAATGATTCTATAAGTCAATAAAGGCAAAACTTTTTTGTAATTCTGCTATCATTTACCCAGAGAACCTGCATGTGCACATGATTTTCCTGGGATATATGCAGCACCTGAAATCAGAGCATATCCCACAGTAACACATCCACTTATTACAAAATGCACAGAACAGCAGAAGTAGCAACTATACAGGACACCAAATGGTCAATGACTCTTCTCTAGTGTACAGAACTTTTCCTTATGTGCCAATGAAACAGAAATAGTATTCATTACCTTATATCTTCCTCATTTTCTGGGAAACTCCAGAAGGCAATCCGAAGCTGCAGTTGCTCAGGTACTGGAGGATAAACTTTCTCCACCACCTCGAATGGAATGTGAAATGCAACCTGTTTTGCAGACAGTTCCACCAATGGGATCACCAGCCCATCTAGCAAGACAAGAAACAAAATGCAATTAGCCAATCAGAGAACAAAACTCACAAGAGGTAAACCAGATCAGAGCAGAGAGCTCTTCCACATCCTCTTTCATCTCACCAAGTTCAAGGACCAGTTTTGATAGACAGCTAGAAGCAGGACAGAAGTCTTCTGAAGAACTGCCTGCCAATTTTATGTTTGTTTTAAGCCCCCTACAGCATGGGTACACATTCCTGAAAAAGCAGTCTGTCAGGAGAACTACATTAGCTTAGCAGATATTGGTGACTTGAACTTTGTCTCATGACAAAACCAAAACCACTTTGTAAGATTTACTGTAAAGAAATATTTTTCATGCATTTCTGTTAGAATATGGCAGCAACATCTTGTGAATACCAGGTGATTACACAAAGAACTGTTACAGCATGTATGCACAAGATGGCAACAGAAAGGTTATCCAGGAACCTTAGTATTGACTTTTTTGGTAACAACCAGCATCTAGCAATTAGCAAGATTTTAATTTCAGTTAATATTTCTTGTTTTATTCCACTCACTGTCACATTTTGCATCATATCTGTCTTCATGTTTCAAGTGCTTTACAGAAGCAACTGGAAATTCAGATGCCTGTACAGTGCTGACTACACTGAACCCATGAGAATTTTAACTGATACCACCAAGAGCTTGATAGAAATACATTTAACTACCACCTTTCTACCAAACTAACTCCACTTTTCATGTATCTAAGTGCAGATGAAGACTTCTTATCGTCGGGCTATGGGAGCCATGTGTTTCTGCTTTGCTCTGAGCTAGATTACACTCCATACAAAATGCCAGACTTGTCTTATCTGCAAGCACCTCACTGCTTTCCTGAGATCACTTCCTGATCCATGACTAGAGTAGCTTGGTTCCTCTGTCTCCCAAACGCTGTTGCTAAGAGCCTGATTAATTAACTCTCAGATATTTGATGTTATGTCTCTTCAGCTCCCTAACCAGCTTCTAAAACACCACTGGAAGCCAGAGTGTAAACCAATCTGGCCCTCAACTTACCCTCCCCACCAGCCTTCAGGCAACATATCAAAGGAAAACTTAAGCCCTGATGTCAGTAAGCACTTTCTCACCCTTTGCCTAGAGATGCCCTCCAGTCCAAACAGCTGGGAAACAGATAGGAAGGGAGAGGGCTTTGAAAACACATGCACACTGCAAAACAGACATCTCCCCCAGTACCCAGCTGACCTCTCAAATGGAAGGATTACAAAAATATGGAAAGTAAGAGTTTTCAAACATGCACATTTATGACTTTTCATTGACGTTAAATTAGATTAATTAGGCAGCATTTCCTTCTCCCAAACTGAGGTAGTCTTTTACTGTCAGTATTGTTTCTCCATCACCAGTGACTTTTACCCTATGTTACAGACCGAGCCTCTGTTTTACAGTGCTATAATCCCATCCACAGTGTGAGAGCAGCAGATTGTAAAGTGAATGACGATGGAAAAGTGGAATGTTCCTTACTTAGTTAGGAGATAAACATGATTTTGGCAGAAAAGTAATCTCATTTCCAATTCTGACAACCAGCACAGGTGTAAAGCTTTCATCAAGTCACTAAAAAAAAAATACTATTTTTAATTAGTCACTAAAAAAATTACTGGTTTTAATTAGTGCAACATAGTTAAATATTGTTGCTGCTACTACAGTAGTATCAGCTACCACAGAATGTCCAAACTGAGGCACTTTAATACTTGAAATTACTCTGAGAAATGAAAGGGGAGAGATATTTCCTGTGGTTTTAACTATACTTTCTGCCTAAAGATATTTTATCCATTTCATCCCAGTTTTTCATTACACAATACTAGAAAAGACATAACAACTAAACAACGTTTACAAGTCACAAGATTGAAAAAAACCCCACTTCAGTATCAGGTGAAACATCTGCACATTCTTCAAAGAGCTGGAAGCCTGCAGCCTGGGTAGTATTCCTTTTTACAAAGACTTGGTGCTGGGCACCAAAGTTAGATTGGAAATGTTAAAACTCGACTGAGTAGACAAAAACCCAAAAGCATACCTTACTCTTAAAAACATTTTAAGTCACTGTTACAATGGACTAGGACATACAATCAGTTACAAGGTCTCAAAGGTACCAGCAGAGCAGCACTGGCATTAGAAGGTACGATCACTGCCATTACTCTCCAACCTCTCCATTATGTAGTATGGATGCTCTCTTTCAAGCTAAACCAAACTAACTCAAGAAAAACACTTTGACAAGTGTTACTGAGATTACCTCTCCTGAGAATACATTTCTTCCAAGTGTGAAGACAACAAAAGCTCTCCTCACTTGCTCCAGTGCAAGTCCAGTACAAGTTAGCCAGCTTGATTCCAAATGGCAAACTAAGGTAAGGTCTGATTTTGCACTGAACTCGTTAACCAGTTCATCAGCTGCACTGTGTTAGAAGTAACAGAGAGAGAACAGGTGGCCAATTATCTGGCAGCCTATCCTGACCCACAGTCTGACAGCACACAGCTCAAACACCTTCTAAATAAGGTCAAAGTGGTAAAACCTGGTGAGCAAAAAAAATAATCTAAAAAAGGAGTAACTTTACTTGTAAGACCATGCATCTTTCTAAAATGCTGGTTTTTCCATAAGGAAAAAAGAGTAATGGAAAAGAAATGGTACAGGATAACAGAAAAGTAGAGAATTATTTTTCAATGATACGCTAAAGGCAGGTGAATTCACAGGAGCTAACTTGGCAGACAGTGAAAATACTAAAATCAAGGTGTTAGAATTCCCCAAGTTTCAAGGGGGTAGTACCCTATGTAGCCAAGGTGAAAGAGATATTTACTGAGGTTGTGATGCACAGCATCAGAGGGTCTTTTCACATTAGGCCTCTTGTAAAGTCAGCTGGACAGATTTAAGAGCTTAAATTAAGACTCTGAATACTCTCCTCTGAGTCCTAAACAAAGAGAGATCAACTCCAAAAGTTTATCTCTATACACAAATCCACAGTTGGTGGATTCATATCTACTTCTATCGAAAGTTATTATCAATAAAACAGATAAAAAGTACTCTCAAGAGCTGTAAGAAATCTATTTTGGGCAAGAAAGAAAAAGGGAAAGTCGGTTAACAAAAGGAGAAAACATTGCAGCACTTGCTCAGAAAGCAAAGACAGGGGCAGCAAGGAAGACTGCAAATTTAATATAAAAATATTACAGTAGTGAGATCAAAGTTGACGTAGAAAATTGACAAATCTGCAAGATAATCTATCCAAGGGAGAAGATAATTTTAAATTGTGAAGCAAAGCTAGCAAGAAACACTGCTTCCTCTTGGGAAGCAGACATGATGACCCAAGCAGAACAAAGAAAACATTGCAAGTTATGGAAGAATAAAGTCACAAGCAAAGCATAAGCAACTTCCAACAATCCTCAGTTACAGAGTAAATGACTAGCAAAACCCAAGTAAGAAAGGGATTTTGAAAGCCCATCTAACCTGCATCTCCTACCCAAGAGGCAAGATCAAGCACATCTAAACCATTCTGAATAAGTTATTTCTCATCTACTTACTGCCACAAGGAACATACAGCTTTTTAAGGACTATATCCTACCCTTTTTGCTCCTGTTTTATGTGAATTACATGTTTGATTTTTATGGCCATTTTATAATATCTAAGACTCTGGCACAGACATCATTATTCCTGCTGAAACAACAAAAAAGAAAACCAAACCAAAAGCAAGCCTCCAAAAGAGCCAGCATAAGCTCTGCACACACACACACGTATTTTCACCAGTGGAAACACTTTGTGTGCCAGCAGGGTTGACTGACAGAGGCACAACACGTGGAGCTACATCGCTTAAACTTCCCTAGTACAGGGTAGGCTGGAACAAGCTGCAGCCAACAATTAGTCATCAAAACAGACCATGACCAAAGTGAGCCATTACTCCTTCAGTACAGTAACTGAGTTTCCATGATAGACAGATAAAGAAGAAACTGCTTGAATAATCAGCGAAAGAGGGGCCAGGAGAACACCAGAGAGTTACTAAATGGAACTGAAACAAACCCTACCAGGCCAAGCCCTGAACAGATTTGTTTCATTATTGCCATTAGGTTACTTTCCTTGGACACAGTTCCCTAAAAATAAACTATAGATACAAGCGACTGAGTACAAACCCAAGAGAACAAATCTCAGGGTAAGAGAAAAGACACAGTACAAAGACAGAATGCATTGGTTTTGCTATACATACCTTTAGAAAAATGGCATGTTAAGCTGCATTAATGTCTTAGAAATGAGTCTACAGCTTTGATTTTACAGCTATCCCTGGTCCTCATTCACATTTTCCCTCAGCTTTCCCACTGGCTTCAATCCAAAATGTGGAGAAAAGTAACATAACTATACACAGAACAAGGAGATGAAGAAAATAAAGTGAAGCATTTCTGGTATCAAAGGCTAAAGTAAGAACAGCAAAACTAACAGGAAATTCAAAGAGAGTGCAATTTTGACCACTGAAGGAGGTATGCAGGGAGGTATTATAGAGCACAGAATCATAAAGGTTGGAAAAGATCTACAAGATCACCTAGTCCAAACCATTATGAAACCTGTTTTACACATATCATGTAAAAAATTTTAAATATTACATTTCTTATTTCAGGATTTGTCATGTAGAAAGAAATCTGTTACTGCAGAATGCACTTCGAGTATTTCTGCTTGTTTTACTTAAGTGTGTATCAGAAAAATGCCCCTTGACTTAAGTCAGAGACATATTCTCACTCTGATACCCATTAAAACCAGAAAGTGCTGAGAACTCTCAAACATGGGTAAGCAGAGCAAACATTACATTTAAACATAACATAATTAAATCAAAAATCTTTAAAAATATTTGGTTTCTTACTGGTTTTTATTTTTTCTTACATCTTCTTCTAAAATTCTGTTGTTTGTTTTATTTTATCCTCTCATAGTTTTTTCCTTTCAAGAAATTTACTTTGGAGTTGAAGTCCTGAAACAGTACATGCCAGAGCAATATACTCCTTCATGCCTCAAACTCTGCAACAAACATGAGGAAACTTCACCTTTGTCCTGAACTCAGATGAATGCTCTGAATGCACTTTAAAAGAAGTCTCCAAAGGTGAATACTGCCAAATGAAACATAAGCTATTTAACAGCATAATTAAGAGTGATTTCAAATAAATTAGATCCAAGGTATTTAGGCCATTACTTACACTTCTTTACTTGTTCCTCTTTCATTTTACTGTATAATCAGCATCCCATAAAAAGCACCATATATGTTTTTAAAAATAAACAAAATTGAAGTCTGACCTGAGAGTAAGACACATGGTATGTAACAGATGCATCTTGCAAAAGCCTGAAAAGAAGATCTTTTCCTTCAAAAGCATTTCTCATCCAAAACTCAATCCCCAAAAGTTACTCTTTTCAAATAGGCATTCAATTAATAAGGAGCAGAACTGACTCAATGGGCAACAGAAACACCAGGCATTTTTCTGTCACAGTAACATCTTCCCCAGGTAGGTTCCAGCCCTACAAGTTGTCAGAAAAGGAGCATCTTCAGAAGTGTTGAAGTAATATACTTGCAGCCTATGTAAAGAGTTGGGTACATTTCTGTCCCCTTGATGGTTTGTGGCTTTCAAGCACAGGCTTGTGAGATGGCTAGCTGATACCTGTCCCATAAAACTTCCCAAACTTCAGGTGGCATTATTAAAAATAGAATCTAAAGCATACATAGAAATGGTGGAACATGAACAGCATCCTTGAGCAGTCTTAGGATTACAATCTTGGGAGCAAATCAAACTAAGCACAATTAAATGTAAGCTTCACGGTGCAGTCACAGACAGGACAGCTATGTTTTCAAAGAGGTAAAGGAAAAGTTCTCTACCTGAGTAGGAAAGATATTTCAGCCACCCCAGCCTATGCCTGTAAGGCTTGGAACATATGAAGACTTTACTTAGAACATGTGAAGTACTGAACCATAACCACGAACCTCCATAAAGAAACTATAAATACATAACACGAAAAAGCAACTGAGATAGCTAAAATAATTTTAAACATAAAGAAGAGAGAGGATTTGGGATAAGAGAGTTCAAACTAAATTGAACGGCATGAGAAACTTCCATTGTAAAAGTTCACAGCTGAACTGCTGGAGCAGCTATGAACCTATCCCATGTAGTAAAAGAAAGATCAGCTAGACAGACTGAAAGTAGAATATCTAATAAAGCACATTAGACAGTAAAGAAAAATCTCTCTTAAGATGCCCTCTTTCAGGCCTGCATTCTGATTCTTACAATTAGGAAGTCATTTCCCTTCAAAAAATCATCACTCTATGGGTTGTAGATGATCTTTTTGAATCATGCTGCTGGGCTCAGTGGTGTTTGTAGTGGACATGTACATACACCCCCACAGACAGCTCTTGCACAATTGGAGCTAATGGATGCTCATAGGGCAGCCCATGCCAGTACTGAACAGGCACCAAGATTTAATTTTCTTGCCCCAAATACAATACAAGAGAAGAAACCAAACTGGTAGGACAAAGGGTAAGGATCCCAAGACTGAACCAAGGCCCTGCAATGTCAGACCTGGACAGCTGAACAGACACAAAGAACCACCCCCTACAACCAGTCCTGCTCTAGCTTGACTACGTGCAGAATGAAGCATCTGAAAAGCTGAAGGCACAGTGTAATATGCAAACACTGAATCCCAGATGTCTTCAATTAGCATTCCTCTGTTTCAGATTAATAAATCCATGCCATCTTATATTGAGGGAGGAGGGCGAAAAAACCCACAAAGTTCCTCATGAAAAACAAGCAAACCACAGTATGGCTAAACGTCAGGGGTTATTTTCCTTTCACAGACTGGGGAAACTGATGCAAAGACATATGTTCCTGGTTCCTCAACTAGTTCAAGCACTGTCAATCTTAAGAAAATAAGCAACTCCTCTACACTGGAAGACCTGCCAGAATACCAAGTCAGAATAAAGTTCCAGATATTTGTTTCTTAGACACTACCCATTCCAAACCAGTTCCCTGCAAAACACCTCAGCGTTCACAAAGCCAGCTGCAAAAACAAATGTAGAACAGCACACTCTGGAAAAAAGCCTCTGGTGGAATTCGTCTTTGTAAAGAGTTTTTCACATGCTGTGACATGATTGTGAGATAAAAATGATTAATTAGATAAGACAAGAATAGGGATCAAGTGATGGAGAAAAGATGCTACAAGTGCTACTGCTGATCGATTGTTAATAAGATTGCTCAGAAATGACTGGAGGGAGCATCCTGACTTGAGGATACATTTGTTTCTGTTTTCTCTCAATGTTTTTGTTTTCTCTCAATGTTTTTGTATTTTTAAAATGTCCACATACTCCTAACAGGCTGCCAAGCACAGCTGAACTGATCTAGAAAAAGAGCGAGGACAGAGACTGTAATGCAATTATCAGGTATTTCAGGCAAAGTGAGCCACAGAAAAAACTCCCTAGATCCAGCTTTCTGCACTGGGGTCGTATGGCAGGGTGATATTCTCACTATGCAAGAATGAAAAAACCCAACCCAAATCACATGCACATCTATATACACACCTGTTTTTTAATAACAAAAAAACATGGCCCTTGAGAGAACTAAGTGATCAACAAACTAGCAAAACACTCCAGAGAACAAATCCAGATTCAGTTTGAATCAGTCAGACACTGATTTGCTCACAGGATAAACCAAACAAAAAAGAACTACATGGTTTTATTTTTCTGTCCATTAAATTCACCTGTTAAATTTGTACATTACACTTCTTACTGCCTGTAGTAGTGCAGCACTCTCAGAAGAGAAAGTTATCAACTAAATATGTGGGGTTTAAAATTTAGGAACAGGTCTGCTTCTCTTGTTTGCTGTTTCCTTTTTCTTCCTCCAATGCTACTACCCACACAATGTTACTACCAGTATTAAAAACCTAATGGGATCTGTGTTTACAAGACTTTCTTATACCTCTTATTTCCTCATCCAGGGTTATACAACTCGAGATCCCAGAACCATTTTTTAGCAGTGAAATGACACTGAGAACAATGTCACAGGGTACCAAATGCAGAGATATATAGAAGACCACATTGAAAGCATCAAGAAGAATTAAGGGGAGGCCTACATCAGCCCTAAGCCACAGAATGACATTTTTATACACAAAACAGTTGAGAAGATGAATAAGCAACAGAACTTTTTCATTAGCATTTACTGCATAAGCCTGATGAGACTCATAGCCAAAAAACATTTACAATACGAATCCCAGATGGGTGAATTACAGTCCAGGACTGGAAACCTCACGCCGAGCTGGTGCACTTCAACAACTATGACTGCAAGAACTCCATCACAACCACCAGAAGAACATTTTAAGGATGGCTTTTTTTTTCAGTCCAAACCAAAAAGGTTCATTTTATCACAGATTCATTTTATCCAATTCACACACAACCCCACCCCCCCCCAAAGTCTCTGCTATCTACAGCAAAAGCCACAGCACAGTCAAATCTCAGCTCAATATGATTTCTGAAAATTGCTTAACACTACATCACAAACAGCTCATAGATATAAGAAAAAATATTTCATGCTCAAACTACCTTTTTGTGGCTGTATTTACAATTCCCTTCAAAACAAACAAAAAAATATATTATTTGGCTGACTGAAATAACATATCCTGACACCATGACTTCTGTCTCCATGATTAAGACATTTAGGTAGCAAGAATTAGTTTCTTCTATAAGGCAGACCGTAAACATATCAAAATATATATACCAAAAAATGCTCATTTTTTTTATTTTGCACACAAGCCCTGTAGATTTGCAGAATACAATATTAAAACACATTGTGGAATTGGTGTGGATTTGTAGTTCCCATTCTGGTCATCTGAATTATTAAAAAAAACCCCAAACTTTTCTGATAACCCCATTCCATGACAGTTTTCTACACTCAATCTCTGCACACATACAGAGCTAAAAAAAAAAATAAACCTGAAAACTACCTTACTTTGGTCACCAGTGGAGAAATGGCATCACTGTGGGGCTAACATGAAGCACAGAGACTGCATCCTAAGATGTATTTAATCTTCATGTTGTTATTTTTAAAGTTACACCTTCTAATCTAACTGTTCATGTATTATGCCAACTCCTGGTGACATTTCCACAAGATTTCATGAGGCATAAAAAAGCCCTACAAAAAGAAAGCTGGTGAGGCTTTATAATGCTAAGCAATAACTGATAAGAGAACTAAAACTTAGAAGATGCATGGTGTGTGTGTAAAGTCCAAGGGTCCTAATGCACAGTTTAAAGTAGTAAGAGTATGCCAAAAATCCCACTGCCACGTCCCACTTTCCCTACAGTAATTAATCAGTCATTTATTTCTGTTAGCAAAAACTTTTACCAGTGGCACAGCCTTCTACTGCTGTATAAAGTGGCCATGATTTAACTTTAAAAGGCTTTCTTTGAGATGCTTCCCCAGGCCTCTTTTTTTAAAGCTGAAACAATGTTGAAGCAAGCAGACAGAGATGAATAGCAGGGGTTCTTATGTTACCCCACAAAGCACACTCTAATGCATGCAGCATTTACCTTCCATGAATTTCTAGAGATTTTGGGGGAAAAGGTTCTTCTTCCTTCTTGTACTCTATCCAAATGAGACTTCTTCCCTGAGATCAGGCCTCTCAGCCCTGTGCCACACTGGATGAGAAACTGAGACACATGGGAAGCGAGTTCAATGTCCTCTCACTGCCAGATCAGCTACTCAACAGACAATCCAAACACAACTTTGTTTGAAAACTGACACAAAATGATTCAGAAACGTTTTTTCACCCTACAAAATATCAGGGTCTACAATAAACCTATTGCAACAACAGCCAGATGGGCCACTGTTATTCTCACAACTTAATCAATAGGGAGAAATTACGATTTAACCAAGCAGTGTTGTACTGGCATTACCAAGGGAAATCCAGGGTGCTTAGTACTGCTGAGCATACCTGTGCCAGAAGAAAAAGGCCAGTGCTTTCTGCTACAAGAGATTTTAGAAAGTGACACAATGCAGAGTTCCTTTTCTGCACTCCAAAGGTCAGCTGGCTGAAGAACGATTTCCCTTCTTTCCTTACAAACTTGTCTTCCTTGTATCCTTAAAGCATCATAGCTACCCAGACTTGTGCAAAGCATTTGGCACTGTCCTGCACAACATCCTTGATTCCAAACTGGAGACACATGGATCTGACAGATGGATCACTCCATAGATAAGGAATTGGCTGGATGGTTGCACTTTAAGAGTTGTGGTCAACAGCTCAATGTCCAAGTAAACACAGAGTGGCGTTCCTCAGGGGTCAGTACTGGGCACTGTTTCATTGCTGGAGACATGGACAGTGGGATTGAGTGCACCCTTGGCAAGTCTGGCAACACCACCAAGCTGTGTGGTGTGGTCGACACACTGCATAGAAGGGGTGCCATCCAGAGGGGCTGTGACAGGCTTGAGAGGTGGGCCCATGCAAACCTCATGAAGCTCAACAATGCCAAGTGCAAGGTCCTACACATGGGTCAGCACAATTGCAAGCACAATTATGGGCTGGGCAGAGAATGGATGGAGAGCAGCCTTGAGGAGAAGGACTTGGGGGTATGGATGAGAAGCTCAACATGGCCCCACAATGTGCACTTGTAGCCCAGAAAGCCAACCACATCCTGGGCTGCATCAAAAACAGCGTGACCAGTAGGTGGAGGGAGGTGATTTTGCCCCTCTGCTCTGCTCTCATGAGATCCCACCTGGAGTACTGCATCCAGCACTGGGGCTCCCAATATAAGGAGGGCTTAACTGCTGGAGCAAGCCCAGGAGAGAGTCACAAAGACAATCAAAGGGCTGGAGCACCTCTCATAGGAAGACAGGCTTAGATAATTGGACTTGTTCAGCCTGGAGAAGAGAAGGCTGTGGAGACCTTGTAGCAGCCTTGCAGTACCTAAAGAGGGCCTACAGGAAAGCTGGAGAGGGACATTTTACAAGGGCACGAAGTAATAGGACAAGGAGCAATGCCCTTAAGCTGCAGGAGGGTAGGTTCAGATTAGATGTGGAAGACAGGCTTAGATAATTGGACTTGTTCAGCCTGGAGAAGAGAAGGCTGTGGAGACCTTGTAGCAGCCTTGCAGTACCTAAAGAGGGCCTACAGGAAAGCTGGAGAGGGACATTTTACAAGGGCACGAAGTAATAGGACAAGGAGCAATGCCCTTAAGCTGCAGGAGGGTAGGTTCAGATTAGATGTTAAGAAGAAATTCTTTACTATGAGAGTGGTGAGATACGGGACCAGGTTGCCCAGAGCAGCTGTGGCTGCCCCCTCCCTGGCAGTGCTCAAGGCCAGGTTGGATGGGGTTTTGGGCAACCTGGGCTACTGGAGGGTGTCCCTGCCCATGGCAGGGGGATTGAAACTAGATGATCTTCAAGGTCCCTTCCAACCCAACCCAGTCTGTGATTCTACAACACTCTTACTATAATTAGAAATCTGAAGAAAATCAACTTGAATCAAGTCTTCAGAACTTCAGGACAATGGAAAGGTGGAAAGGTACCAGTTATATCTGGTAACCAGAAAGATGTTTGGAAGTGAATGAGAGGAAAATGAAGATGAAATCAAAATCCATTATTTGGTTTCATGACTCCAGGACAGAAACACTGGCACATTCCTCTGTCACTGAACTCTTAATTCCTTAGATGCTACTCACCTCAGTTCTGCCTCATGGTTCACATAGGATTTTGTTGCAAACACACAACACAGAACCTCTCCAGGCACAACTCAAATCCAGATCAGAAAGGGAAGGTTCATCTTCCATTTCACTCTATTGCTTCTCCTATGCAGTAACTGTGAAAATCTTCTGCATGGGGCTGATGAAACCAAAGTACTGGAAGTTATGTTGACACCTTATGCCAGGTGATATCTATTTGTCTCTTCATAAGCTCTGAATCTCAAGAGCAAAATGTCAGTAAGCTCTTTTCTCAACTCTCACCCACTTTACCATGACTGAGACCCCCAAACTGTAATACCAGCATTAGGCAAGCAATGCAGCATTCACAAGTTCAGAACCTTCTCTGGAAATTCAGACAAGAAAATTCTTCATCCAAGCACCCTTCCATTTTCCTCCCTATAAAAAGAATTCATTTCAAAAAAAGAGCAGCCTGGGCAAGCAACCAACAGCTGTTAGAAATCCTAAACAGCAGATTTTTGTAAAGCAAGACAGACAGTGCTACAAAACACTGTATTCATGCCAGTGCTGGCCAAGGTTTCATGACAAATTGGGCAGCTTGCATTCAGAATAACTCTACAGCTGATGAAGCAGATCAGCTTCAGGCAAGTCATTTCCCCTGCACTGTTACTCCTCGCTCTCTCACCCCATGCAGAAAGCATACTGCATAACCAGGATTATGCATTCAGAGCACAAACATCAAACAGCTCCGATTTCCTACAAGCAAGGCTCAGTGCTACCAGTTGTTCCCACTTCTACCTCACACAAGGTATTTTAAAAGCTCAGAATTCAAAATTATCTCCAGTGGCCAACAAAACCCCTAAACAACCAACCCCAAACAAGCCACAAAGACCAACTGAGATCAAGTATTTTTCTGAATGCAGATGATGGAACATAAACACAAATCAAAAAGTCAGACTGGTTCACAGCTGAACATCAATCTCTATCAAGAAGTTTTCAAACACTGAAAGGAAGTCATACAAAACACCATGTAACCCCTATTATTTGATGTGCTACTCTGTACAATTAGTATAGGTCCTTAAGTATTACATGCAAAATTAATCTCTAACCAGCTTTTTTCCTGTGTCTAAATCCCAGAGCACTATTGCTTGGCCTCCAAACAAATGCACTGGCAAACACTGAAGAGCTGCATTACTAAACATATCAGAATGTGATCAGGCCAATTTTGTTGGGGCTGATGGGAAAATTATTGTCTGAAAAGAACAGATCAAGGATGAGGCATTGTCACCTCTAGGGTGGAAAAAAAAAAAAAGCAATAATTAAACATCTGTCAGGGACTAAAAGAAGATACAGCCTCTTAGTATCACCAACAGGAAACCATTAGAGGTTTAAAAATCCATTTCATAGACTGCAGTCAAAAGAACTTAGATACTGAAATGCTTTTGAAAAATATCTTTCCTGACTCCTATTTTTATCTCCTTTTGGTTCTGTAAAAATCTCCCCAAATCTAACACTAGTTCTGTGGTTTTAGAAGAGGTTATAGAGCCCACCCAGTGATGTCCCTCAAATCTAGGTTCTCCCACTGCAGTTCAGAGGTGCAACACAGAAGCCCACTGACCAGTCTGAACTGCTGCCACTGGACAGAGGCTTCCAAAGCCACCAGTCCAGAGCCTTTCTCAAGCTCTCCACCCCACAGCAATCACAATTCCTCTCACTCAAAATAAGGCACCTGTCTGATCATTTTTTATTATCACAGTTGGAGGAAGCTCCTTCCTTAACAAGAAATAAAGTCTCTTCCATTTCCCTCTCATCACCTATGGAGACAATAAGAGGAGGGAAACAAAACTGGGCACCAAGAACATATGAAACAACCAGGCAACTACAGAACATTTACAGAGGTGGAACTAATCCCAAGCACATCTAGTAACAAAAGCAGTACTGGAAAACCATGAGGCACAGATTAACTACAGTTCACTGCATGAATTTGCTTAGGTAAATGCATAACTATCTCTGAAGATCTCTCCAACATCACATCATGAGACCAAAGCCAAGTCAACCCATCTTCTGAAAATGTCCAGAGAAGTCTTGAAACACTTGCTAGCCAGGAAAAACTAACTCTTGGTCCTTGAGAAGGGTAAGCAGCTTAGCTGACCCCACACACTACTGCTTTAAATGCAATCAATTAGTCAGCAAAAACTTCCAAAGGCAATCTGGGTCAAATACAGCTTCTCTGTGGCTTCCAGCCACACAGGAAAGTTAAATACACATGTAAGTTACAAATACTGTCACCTAGCCCATCCAGCCAGCTTGAAAGCTCTACTGTACACCTCACAGCCACAAACTAAACCCAACAGACAAAAGAAAGGCATGAAAGTCATTGAGACATCAAGAAATAACTCTCAGGACCCCCTGCTTGCAGCAACCAAATGATGCCATTAAAATTTTGTTTAAAGACACTACTCCTGCAATCTTCTCAGGTTTCCCTCTTGTATTTTCTATTCAAAAAGCTACACAACTATCTAAAGCCTTGCATGAACATTACTGCCACTCTACAGAAACAAAGAAAGGATACATCAAAACCCACACAAGTTATAAGAAGTATGGGAATCTTCTGGTTGGTAACCCTATATTCATTGCTTCAGACTGCCCAGCTTCAGAGGAGGTAACTTAGAAATATGTGATGCAGCATTTTGAAATTAGGACTGCTGTTTTATATATTTTGTGTATGATGCATGACTCCTCTTTAATCTTTAAAAAAAAAAAATCCAGGCCTAGTATTTTAGCTGGTTGATACATATCTGCTTTGAATTTTACATTTGGAGGGTTTGAAAGGCTGTCACAAAACAGCATAAGGGAGGAAAAAGATTAATATAGATAAAGTGCATTAAAATCAAGTTGAGAAAATAACTTCTAGCCATGACACTATTGGTAATTACAACTGCTTTACAGTCTTAATTGGATAGGTGACTGAAAAAAATTGGTGGTTTAGAAAGAGCAATAAAATCTTAAAAATATTTTTGCACTTTTAAGAGCTAAAGAATAAACTGGGTTTTACTCTTCAGAGATGTTACTTAAAAATATAAAAACAAACAAACAAAACCCCAAATCAATTATAAAAACAAACCAACCCCCAAATTAATTATAATATTCTAAATGGACAAACATTTACTGCAAAAGTTCATTAAAGTATGTAAAACATCTTTTGAAGCTGTACATTCCTTTGTTCCTCTAGAACAAAGTACTGTATAATAACTAGGGCACTAGACAATTAAGAGGAGATGGTCTCTGCTCCCAGTTTTATAACCAGCATGAGACACTGTTCAAATCACAGATGTCCATTTCTATTCCCTCAAAGGTACAGTGCTTTTCTGTTTGAAAGAGCAGCCTATTATTGTTGCCTTTTTTTTTTTAAATTCCTTATTTGTGGTTTCATATTCCTTGTTCTTACCATTGATCTCACTGTGTTATTCTTTCCTCAGCATGGTACTACAAATCATATTACTCGGCAACCACAGACTACCAAGAACTCTGTAAGGACAAGAAGGGCTCTGTCTGGTTGACTGGACTAACATTAACATGTACACATTTCCCTTCAATTCTACATGACTTTAAAAGCATGTTAAGGGCACCTTCATTATACTTCATTATACTTGGTAGCTTAAATATTTAAAAACTCTGGACATCATAATCAAGCAAATGTTCATAAAGTAGGCTATGCAAAACCCAATTTTCTTAGTTACCCTACCAAGAAAAAAAAAAAAAGAAAAATCCATTCACATCTTACCCCATCTATAACCTCTACCAACTTTCCCCAGTAACTGAAATCACTGAATTTACATTTGCTTAAAAATGAACTTCACAATAGTTACTACACAAATGCTGCAAAACAGACAGTAATTGGACTATGTACTCCTTCAGAGTGGAAAAAAAAGGCCTGGTCATATGTCAACATGTGAGTTTTACTTCTCAACTCATACAGAGAGTCATTTTTACTTTGGGAATACTGTATTTGTAAACAACCATTCCTAGGTCTGATCAGTTCACTTCTCACTAAAGCCACAAGAAACACAGACTGTACAAAAGGTGCTCGTTCTCTGCATAAGGTTTTGTTGCTGTTCCTCCAACTGAACTGGAACTCTGAAGTTGTAAACTTGCATATTAAATCACATTTAACTGATGGCTCTTCTAAAGTATCGATCACCAATTTAGGACTAGAAGCAACACCAAACCAGACCAAGAGTAGCTCAGAACAGATAAGGGCCCAACGCAATTCATGAAGCTACGAGGGTGCCTCCACCTATTGAACAAGCCTGCCTGGTTTCTTGACACTTCCCACCACTTTGTGAACTCAGCAACTTGCAAAAAAATTGCTAATGGAGAGTCACAAAGATGACAGAGATTTACCCATGTCGTAGGACATCAGCAAAAACCAGACCTAGAAAATGCAGGTACTGAAATGGCCTAATCTGCCCAGAAATGAAGATGCATCTTGAGAGTAACTAAGTTCTCGTTTTAAATCTGTCAAGGTTTTCATCAGGACAGGAATTACATCTTCTCCTACATGCTTTATGATACAGCAGAAAAAGAAAAAAAATATCTGGTCTCTTTTCCTCCTGGCCTTTATCAGCAACACTCCAGATACTGCAGGGTTTTTTTTTCTTTTTTCAGTTTTATTCTCCACTGCTTCACTGATGAGTGACCCCAACTATGCAGAGGGGACATGGCTCAGAACACAAGGCTCTCTGTGGTGGCCCTAAGACACAAAATCAGTCTCCTGCCTGCTCTTCCTCCTTATAGCACCAGATCATTTAGATATTCAAATACATTCATTTAACAAAGAAAACAACTTTTGGTGTTAGCATCCAAGTAAGTGACATAAGCAGTACTTCTAAGCATGAAAAAAAACCCTTTTAAACATGAAAAGAAAAAGCTGTTTTAACATGATCTATTCTGGGCAAAATCCTAATAGAACAAAAGACATTTGCATTTCATTGTAGAATTACATTTGCTGAGATAACTACACACTTCAAACCTAAAGTGTAGCTTGAGAGAAATCCTGAGGTATTTTGTCTTCACTTTGTCATTACACGTAAAAAAAAAATAGATAGAACTAAAACCTACCTTTTAGCAATGAAGAACAGGTCAAAGGAAAAGACAGCAAGAAAAAAAAAAAGGAAGATAAAGAAAGGGGTAGGAGACAAAGGGGGAGCACAGTCCAGAGCCTAGGTTCAAACCTTATCCTTGTAAACCTACCACAGAGAGGAATAACCCCTGTAGCTTCAGACAGCCTGAAATGCAAATAGTGTGTCTGTGATCTCTGGTCATTCAGCAACACAGGGATCTCCTCAAGGTGAAAGGAAGGAGAAAACAAATACAAAAAGAAAAATCCATGGAAGCCAGGAAGATGAGCAGAAAGATGAGACAGGAGAAAATGAGACATTTCCCAGTAAAAAGATGAGACATTAAAATAGGGAAAGAACGTGCGAGGCTTCTTGTGAGATAAGAACAGCTTATCTAAAGGAAGAGGCAAGAAGACCACAAGAGTTAAAACTGGATTGGTCATTCAAAATCTCAGTAGTAAAAAGGATCTTTTCCTGATAGTTTCTTTATGTGGTTTCTCTGGTACACAGCTCTGAAGAGGGGAGCACACACATTCAGTGATCAGAGAAAGCACAGGAAAATGGAAATGAAGAAACAAATGTGTAAGAGTCATTCAACCTGTCATCCTTCCAAAAGACAGAGGTATCACTGCATTGTGAAAAAGCCTTTTTGTTTAGTGGGAACTTCTAGTCAGCTTCTGAAATCTACATCCAAGCTCTTAAGCAGTGCATTTAATTATGCCAGTCTTGATAACTGAGTGTCTCTAGAACTTCTCTGTGGTGTCACTCTAACGAATCAATGTCTCCTTTGCACCTTGTATTACATCACAGTTAAGTCCCTTCCTCAGCCTGAAATTTTTCTTCTGCTATAGAGCAAGTCAACACCCTCAGACACTATATGATAGCAAACAAAAGTAGGTGAAAATAGCAGCTAAGCCTTCACTTTCGTGTTATCTGTACTCTCTGGACAGCCGATCTCTGCTTATTTCATAATAATTTCTGGTATCTTCTGAGCATAAAATCTTCTATTCACATAAAAACTGTGTTTCTTTTATGAAGAAATTCATTTGGGAGCTATACAATACTTTTACCAGTTAATGGTTTGGGGTTTTAATGTTATTAGTGAACTTGCATATACTGTAACACAGGTATTTGGGCTAAACCAGATTTGTCATGTGTTGTACCAAATAAAAAAACAAACACCAACACAAAACACAACAAACAAGACATATTACACTTGTACCTCCCAGAAGTGTGAGTTGATTATGTAATCTCCCTCTTAATACCAGAGGCACAAATAAAGTAGGAAAAAAATCAATTGTAACTTCATAATACACAGTAATAGTCAGGAACAGAACAGCAATGAACCACAGCGTCTTCATTTCCAGCTTCACCAGGCTCAAGGAATGGACACACTTTGTACAACATCAACATCCTTCTCTGACAAGGACAAGAGTCTGAGGAGCACAGTATGAATTTGAAAGATACCGTGTGTTTCATTTGCTGTTCTCTGCAGTTACCTCTCGAGCAAGAATTAACTTTAACTAGCAATCCTGACGAATGCATGTTGATCTCTAAGCCATTTATTGTTTATCCGTATAAATTAATAAAAATCAGCCACTGTCACTTTTTCCCAGTGTAGACACTGCTCACATTTTGATCAGGTTTTCACTCTAAATTGATCGTGGCCCCACCTCAGACTCTGCCTATTCTCTGACAGTGATTCCCTTCCTATGCCTTGCATTTCTGAGGCACTGTGCCCAGAATTTAACATTGTGGGCACTCCTAACAGTTTGGAAGAACATAAACTGTCTGGGGCTGGATAACAAGAACATTTTCTAGGAGATTCCTGCTTGCACTGATTCTTAGTTAAGTTTTAGAGGGGTTTGCAATACAGTATGCCATGGTTTAAGCTTACTGTAAAGAAAAAAAAATATTTTAAAAAAGCAAACTGTCTCTCTAGTTGCCTATTGAAAACAGTTCCGACTCAACTCATCAGCACGCTTCCAGCAGAAGCCGGTGTGAAAGAATAAATACAAACTGAGCAAAATATTGTGAACACACTATTTAGCAATCCTACAGTATTTATGGCAACTTCTGAAGTGTCTGGTAAACATTTATACTGTGGAAACTGTGAAACAGAAAGGACTAAGGGCGGGAAAGAGCTTAGAAGCTTTCAAGAAGAAGCAAAGCCACAGTGGGTTTGGAGAGATAACAAATGTACTTCAACAGTCACTCTAAGACCTCTGTCACAAAAATCCTTAGGTGAAGGCAGTTGATAACAAAGCATCTGCAGAAACTCTAGACTTATTTCAATTACCAATGAAAAATACAACTCTTTTTAAAAGTGAGAAGGGAAACAAGAGGACTGCCACGGCTCTCAACCATTTCCAAGATAAAAAAGCCTGTCCGGAAAACCAGAGAACAAGCAAGTGGGTGCGTTCATCGGTACACACCTAACAACTTGGTGGCATGTAGTTTGATATGGAAGAAAGTGAGTTAAGAGCCACAAACCAACTCAGGGAACCAGATGGTTCTGAATATACTGCAAGGACATAGTTCCTCAAAACAGTGATTCACCCCACTTCCAGCACTGAATCCCCCGTCAGCCCAGTACAGCCGAAAGCTCCTCCTCAATGACGTACACGGGCAACGGTCAAGTAGCAGTCACAAGCATCACCTCATCCAAAATGAAAAAGTGAGGGGTAAAACAAGCAATCAAGGCAGTCTAATGTGAGAATAAGTCATTTCTAAAATACACATTCAAAATTATGAAAGGACTCTTGGCACTCCCAAAATTGGCATACTCCGCTGACGTTTCCTCCAGAATTTCAGTACAGGCCCATCAGTGGAGACTGAGAGCAGCTTCAACGTCTAAAGGCACCCACGAAGCAGACACACTGCAGTTCTCCTTCACATCACCAATCGAGCACTTCAAGAGAAAGCTCCTTTCTAGAAAATAACCCTAAGAGGACTGCATGAGGACTTTACCACAGTGAAATTTAAATGTGGGCAAACCAAGCCATTACAATCGTGTTTTTCTGATGGAACTACTCAAGATACCTGACTTTTATAACGACTTCTGTCGTTAATAGAGAAACATTCTTTCTGGCAAGATGATGGAGTGACTGACAAGCAAATTAGTAACTTTTTGGTGACCCTCTGTAGTGAATGCTGTGTATATTTGCAACGAGTTACTCCTATTGTTAAATTTGCAGTAAATATAATCAAAATCTTAAAAATACCCAAGAACAAAATTTAAAGCTGCAAAAAGTAAGAAAGCCATAACTGGAGCATGTGCAGGCAGTTTGTTTGTTTGAGGACTCCCCAGCCAACAGCACTTCCCTCAGTCTCAGGGGGATTCTCTTTAAGCTAATTAACGAAGAATTGGATGCTCACATGGACAGACTCAAAACAATTGAAAAAGCTAGAAATCCTTTCTGTTACATAACTTGTCTGGCTGATTCTAAATCAAAACACAGGCTGAGATCCAAACTGCAGGACTAACAGAATTCAGTTCCTCTCATTCACCCTTAGCATTTAACACCAAAGAACACAGTGCCTAACCTTATTCTTCGTTTGCACAGGCAACTACATCACATGCCACTGCAAAATGGTAAACTGTGGAAATTACACCACACAGCTCAATTCAGAATGAGCACATTTTAGAGGACTCACTACAACCGACAACTTTAGGATCCAGTGAGTTACCAATACAAACTGTTTTTTTCTGACTACAAAAACACTGTCAAAAAGAGGTGTTAAAAATAATTAAATTGGTACAGGAGTTCTGAAATCCAAGGAGATGTCAGATGATGACAGATCCCTCATCAGACCAGACTCACTGGCAACACACTGTGTAAAGTACCTGCAAATGTTCCATGTCAGTAATATCACATATGACTTCATGAAGTGGGTAATTATTTGGGCAGCAGACCCATGTTCACATACTTCTTGAAATAACTGTGACAAGACCCTGGGAATAGCCAGAAAATGCCTTTAAACCAGGCAGCTGTATCTTTACAGAATGTCTCTCTTCTTCAAGTAAAACTTTTGTGAGATGAAGCCTAAAAACATGAAGCAAGTACAAACAAAGTAACCATTGCCCATGCAGATTTGCAGAACCCGGAACCCCAGCATCTCAATACAGTGTAAATAATTACAATTATCACAACTGGAATGTTAGCTATTGTGTTTCTCATGTCAGGAAAGAGACTGAGGATTGCAAATGTGAACAATCTACTGAAGAGATTTTTCATTTTAATGCAACAAGAGGATCACAGCACAGAGAGCAATTGCTGCTTGCTTTTTATTCGGTCAAGAGATCTAAAGGAACTAGGCCAAGACCCAGAAAAACAAGGAATCATACACTGAACCAGTGGAAAGACAGCTAAAACCATCTCAAAGTTGAATAAAAACAATCACCTTTTCAAACAGCAGTCTGACCTGTAGATCTGTACAAACCAGTTTCATACACCTCTGCCCAACTAGAGGTGGCTTTATTTACACAGCAGTGTGTTTTGAAAATTTCAGCTTCTTTCCAGCAAATTAACCTACGCAAAAGACTTAGAGCAAAACATGAAGTTCATGTGTTTTGTCCCTGTGCCCAACACTTACTTCTACAGATGAGGACTCATAGCTTTAAAGAAATCCCACCAACACTGTTTCCCTTCTTTACACCAGGACAATGGCCCATACTAAAACCACTGTGTGCAGGCACTAGGATCCAGGAGATCTACCCCAAAGGGATATGTGTTCAGCATTTCTCTACTCTCCTGGGTTGGTTTTTAGTGTTTCCACCAGACCCCCAAGTTTGATCCTGACTAGTCAAAAGACACAGGCTGCTACATTTCTGGAACTAGAAATGGTTCTCAAACTTATTAAAAATTTAGAACTTAACCTGCTCTGGAAAGCCTACAGTTAATGCAAAGTGTACTTTCTGGTGCTGATCCAGTGACAAGTGAACATCTGTCCATAGCGTAACGTGGCCAGATTTCAGCACAATTCAATATAAATTGCATTCTCTGTTCATACAAGGCCAAGGTTCAGAGCAGAATGAAGTTTTGCAGTTGTAGATTGGGAGATATTAGTGAGACAGCTGATGGTCATGAAAGACAACAGTAATAGAGACAGTATTGACACTGGATTGAAAGGAGATAAAAGGAAGAATAGAAAGGGCTTGTGTAATTTCAGTTAACTCTATGGCTGACTCCGCTTGGTGTAAATGCCACCTGAATTCTAGGGTGATGCATCAAGATGAGTCAGGCTAACAGAAAAATTATGTTTCACTTAAAAAAAAAATCACACAAAGAGTTAGTAACAATATGATAATTTTAACATTATAAATTAAAAAAAATATTTATCTGTTTTCCTGTCTGATTTTAAAAAGAAATTACTATCAAAAGAAAAGAAATATAACAGCTCTTGAAGCAGACATGCTGTAGTTTGCCAACTTCTTTGTGACAACCTTAAGGCCCTCTTGCTCTACTACTACAAAAGAAAGTTTGCCAATTTATTAGATGAACGAGAAATGCAAAGAAACAGACTAGGAAAATATACAATGATGGCCTATGAGCCTCTACATTAGTAGCTTTATAGCAGCTGCAAATACCTCTACAAAACCCTAGTGCATTTCAATCAATGCAAGCGGGAACCTATGTATCCTTATTCCCAGCCAAGCCTGTAGTTTGTTTATAGAAAACAGTTTTCAGATTTCCGAGCACAAACCCACCCAATCTACTCAGAAAGACAGTACTACAGTACTACAGAACGCATGCAGGTGAAGGTTCACCCAAAAGGCAGCTTTGCCTCAAAATCCCAAGTAAATTTTCAGTTTCAATGTCTGGTCCAAAATGATCCTGACAGCCATCCTACATCCGATTTCTTTTTGCACCTTTGACATTCTTCCTGCAGATCTCCTCACCCACCAAACCCCCCTGCCCCACGCCTTCCACCAGCCCAAAGAGCACCTCAGTAACACCAGGTGACCTCACCTTTCATTTTGACAGTGGGAGAATTGGGTCCAGCCGATTGCTTCCTCCATCCTCTCCAGTTCTGGCAAAGGCTTTCAGCCTCAGAGATGAAGGAACAAAGAGAGTCTTCTTCAAAGCGATCAGAGTCTTCAAATGAAAACCTCTCCCCGTCCTCCCACTCTGCGAACATAAGTTCCATCACATCCGACAGGCGACGCGGGGGGAAAAGAAGAAAGACAGAAACAGCACTGCTCTCTTTTAACAGGTGGACGGGCTTGAGGGCTCCTCCGACACTTAAAATCTCAATTTTGATCCGATCCCCATGCTGTGGCACCAGGAAAAACAGCCAGTGCTATCTAAGGCGAGAGAAGCAGGAAATCAACGCCAACTGAGGGGAAGCTCGTAAAAATCCCAGGAAAAGACGGGGGAGGGGTGGGGGTGAGGGAAGGAAAAAAAAGAGGAAGAAGTTCCTTAAAAAGTTAAAAAAATGCTTATGTCCACAAAATGTACTTGAGGCGGAGGGGGTTTGGTTGGTCAACGAGAGCTGCCTCCAGGCGGGACAGGTGCCTGCGGGCCACACGGAGGGGCTTCCGACGCCAACGGCCCCGGCGCTGGAGGACGAGGGAAGGGGCCGGTTTCCTTCCCCGGGGCTCCCGCTGAGGGAGAGCTGGTATCTGTGCGCAGGGCCGGGTCTCCCTGAGGTTGTGCTTTTCTCACTCTCGGTGCAGGAACCCGAGGGAGGGCGGGAAGGGACAGCGGGGGGAAGGGGGAGGGCGGACAAGGGACAACTTCCCTCCCGCTCGCGGAGGCTTAAAAACGGCCCGGCGGGGTCGGGGCACCCTCTGCGGGGGGCGGCGCGACCTCCCGGCGGCTCGTCACCGG